>NC_051167.1:131160892-131450892 GCF_013339725.1 Rhipicephalus microplus | reverse complement strand
CAATATAAAGAATATATGACGAAAAGATGCGAGATGGTGGTACTTGGAGTGTTGAATATGTGGACGAACGGAGGCACAGACAAATGCAAGGATGGATGCATGGATGGCTGCACGGACGGATGGACGCAGGAGCGGATGCATGGATGAATGCAGGGACGGACGCACAGATGGACGAGCGGACGCACGAACAGATGCACGCACGGACGGGCGGATGGAGTCACGGGTGGCTCACAGACGCACGCATGGACGGACGGAAGCAAGAACGAATGGACGAATTGATGCTTCACACCACTCTCCATCATTAACTCCGTGGATATGCTGCCATTTTTTTTCTACACTCGGCCCGGCAGCCTCGCTATAGAGCGGACGCTCATAGCATCAATCCGGTGGTTAACAACCGCCACTTTGCATCTAGAGTCCACAAGGATGTTCTCTTATTGTGTAAGCGAGTGCAAAACCTTGGGGCGACACAGCAGGCCAGCCTATGGGGTTACAAAAAGCATTGTGACTGACACCAGTGTTGCACCTCCATGTTGCCCAAGACAGCATCAATCCGCCTTTTAGGAGCTTGCTCGCCTAGCATGTTAAGCTCGAGGCAAGTCCCTAGGCGCGTACGCAAGGGCAGGGTAGCAAACTGGATGTGCGTCTGGTTATTCTGCCTGCCTTTCTTTGCATCTTTTTTCTCTCTTTCTCTCTCTCGAGGCAACTGCTAGAGACGCACCTGTGCAATTTCCCCACTACACGCTCACTGTACCTTTCATTAACAAGGGATGCACCCACGGGGCCACTATATCATTCGTCCTTATGCTGATAAAGGAGGTACCCCCTACACGTCTTCAAGGCATTGTGTGTACTTTGTGCTGAGAAGGTTCATCCACAAGCGCACCCCAAAGTGACAGGCCGCGAAGCAGATGTGGCTCAGAAGCGGCGGCAAGAGAACCTCGAATCGCAACCTGTATCTACATTGCCTTGTGCAACTTTCAACTGCAACCTTTAAAGGGTCCCTGGAACGGCATTTTCACATTCCGTTTTTGATTAGACCACTACTGGAGCAAATCATCCGCACCAGAGTCCAATGGAAACGCGCATTATTAACGGAGCTACGAGTACTAAAAAAGTACCCTCCTTCTCCACTCAGTCTTTCACCCTCAACTACCCTCAACTCCTCCTTCGAGCGCTCGGGGCTAAGCTCCGCCTTCACAGCGCCTGCGTCACGATGTGACGTGAGACCGCATACACGTAAATCCCACTGCCGATTCGATACCGGCCGTCTGTGCTGCGCATTCCACAGCCAATAAAATCAGCTGGAAACGATGATGTCACTGGGGCAGAGCATGTCACTTGGTGAATGGGCGGTTGAAAACGCGTTTGGTCGAGTCGCAGCAATTTGCAGCGATCTCGAGCGATTCGCAGCTTTAAAGCATTGTAATAAATTACGCAGTTTACGCAGAAAGCTGAAATCAGTCTCTAAATTACCCTTAAGACTTGGTCTACTGGCCGAATGTGTTGGTAAAAAAAAAACGTCAAAACCGTTTCAGGGTCTTTTTAATTGAAGCTTCTTCACCACCTGCTTCCCCGACCACAAAGTTGTAGTCATCAAAGGAGAGCGTAGCCGCAGCTCTGTAATCAGTAATGCAAGCCTTGTATGTATTGACATGTAACTGAAGACATGTCGCGTAAATATAACTGTATATAATTGCATTATAATTTCATGGATAAGTAAATAACAAAACATCTTTATTTTGGAAGTTCCCCCAACGGCATACAAAATTATATATACAGATGGATGCTGTTTTCTGCTATATACATCAACAGTACTCTATGGTGGGGCCCATAGAGCCACACATTATAGTCTGGTGGTTCTGTCGGATGAAGGTCCACTGCTCTCAGGTAGCGCGGTCGTATATGGTTCAGGTCAGAGCATGTCCATAACAAGTGCTGAATTGTAGCCACGGTCACTTCAGTGATACAGAACGGACAAGTATCCGCAAATGATCCATGGAGACGTTGTGACCAGGCAAGTGTTACCGACGGACTAAGCACCACATCCACGCGAAGTCTTTTTTATATGTAAGTGCAGATACATTCATGCCTATAACAACGTGCCTCATCTTTACGCGATGGTAGAGGACTTGTGCTAAGGATTCACGGGTTCTCCCGATCAGTTCCGAGCAAGCTCTTCCATCATCAATCACTTCGCAGAAATGGCGGAATTTTAACACGATAGTGTTTTATGCCACAGTTCACCACAGATTCACTGGCATATTTCTGTCACGGATATGACGCGTCATAAAATTGGTATACCAGTAAAATTAAAAAAAAAACAGGGTAATATTCGGTGACGAGGCGTCTAACCAGTAACCTCTCGATTGCAGCACGAGGAGCTAACTACTATGCCAAGGAACGTACGTGGGCGAAAATACTATCGGCAAAAAAAATTTACATTTGGTTGGTCTTCAGATTTACGAATCTTTAGTGCGTTTTCGTTATCAGTAGTGAGATGGCGCGCCGGGCTCACGTTGGGAGCGCTCTAAATGCCGTCGCCTCTACATAGCGCCACCTCCACGGAGTGTGGTCTTTCCTGCGCGCGCGCTCTTATCAGATTCGTAATTCGGGAGTGAACTGAAGTTACTTCGCTCACTGCCGTGGCCGCGTTTGCGAAAAGAGCGCTCTGCTGACACACGCGAATTTTTAAAAAAAATCTGAGAGTTGTTTGAGATTTTCTTGTTTATAGTTGTGCGCTCGTTTCGTGCGTCTTCCTTTCTGTTTTAACAGCCAGCTTTAAGGGTTGAGCTGTGACAGTTGATAGGCCGTGGTCGTCCCGCGTATGCTGATTTTGTGCGTGCTTTCTGCTTAAGGTGTGCGCTGCAAGTTTCGAGCGGCCTGCAGTCTTTTACATGACTTTGCAGTTTGCTGCGCGGTTGCTGCGCAGTCAACGCTCAACTATACTTCTAGGAATACACATTTCACTCTTGTGTTTCTAGATAGGGGGATCAGCCACGTCATTTTATTTTGAGGATGCCGTGACACAGCGCCCTTTTCTTAGCGGACATGTCATGAAACGCCTCCTGGTCTCGGGGGCCTTCGTTATAACATCGCCAGTTCTCCCGGCCCCTACCAAAACGGCAGGGAGCTGCGCAGGAAAATGGAAAAGGAGAATTGGGAACCGTGTTCTTGGTTTGATGTATACGTTCACCACACAGAAGAGTATACATACAGACGCGCGTAACTTTCTTCTCCTGTATCTTTTTTTTTCTCCCTCGTTTTAACCATGCACCATGTTTTTCAAGGATCTGATTATAAAGTGGCCCAACGCATTTGCTGAGCACAGCGGAACTACATAGAATCATCTTGTTACATTCATTCGTTCACTTAAGACAATATGTATAAGCAGTCTTAGGAGAGGAATTTCGACTTTGTGCATTTTGACAGAACACATTCGCTAGTTGTGAACACTGCGGTATCCGTGACCTTTATCACATTCGGTCAACGGCGACCGTCTTTTTGCACAAAGGCGAAGATGACGAATGGTAAATGCGTCGTCAGGAACAGACCAAGAAAGCACTTTTAACGAGTCGAGCGGCTGTATCAAACAGGCGTGTTCCATCGATAAACTAATGAGCAAGAAGCCAAGTTCACTTGATTACTTCCGTACGGAAGAAAGAAGGCAGATCGCTTTGCTGCCAGCAGCACATGTAGCGCTTTTCTTCGTTAGCGTGACTGTACTAGTGCACAGTTTCTGCAACTCGCCATCGTATATCATCGTAATGAACCTCGTGCAACATCTAGCGCAGACGGAGATCATCAGAAATTTTATCAAATTAGCAGCTCGTCGTCCCTTACGGAGCTAAATCACCCGTCATCTTCACGTGAAAGCTTGGTTTAGCTAATGTTTCGCGCGGGTGCACTCAAACTTAGTGCTACACATAGCGCTGTTTGAAGTAGTAACTTATTACTAGCGGTGCGAAAGAGCAGCAGGAAGTAATCGGATGCAGTTAAGTGAATGGTATTAACACAGAGAAGGCAGAGTTGCAGATAATTTGCGAAATGGCTGACCTAAACTCTGTAACCAACCGCTAACTTCGATAGCGCCCTCTTTTAGTGATTGTACTTGAGCGTCGAACTTTACTTTTGTTTTATAGAAGTAAACATTATTGGCGGCTCAAGATCATCAAATGGTATAGGGGTTTACTTCATAGTCGGAAGATGGGGAAAAGGCTCTGAAAACATTTGAATTTCTGAAGACGTTCTCCGAAAAACAAAGTGCAAATTTTAAAGGCTCGTGTTTTTTTGTTATACACAACAATAATTAGAACTAACAGACAGTGATGTCAAGAGAAGTATTTAGGACGTAATTAGGAGTAATTGTTATAGAAATGCGAAGAAAGAAAAAGGGACGAAAAGATGACTTGCCAATGGCAGGATTCGAACCGGCGACCTGCGAATAACGCGTTCATTTCTCTACCACTGCGTTACGGTTGCTTTTATCACGTCGCCCATTTTCTAGAGCATATATGTAACATAAACATATAGGACATAGTCTTGGTAACACACAGAAATATTTCACCTGAACAAAAAACAATCAAGACAAAGGCACGCAGATTTAAAAAAAAAGATCACGAAAATGTGATCAAAACAGAAGACAGAAGTTGGAGGTATCGGAGGCGTATCGGACCATTCGGAACTTCCCGCTGCGTTCCATCGATTTTCGCTGGTGGTGTATTCCAACGTTTGATTTAGAAATAAGGTACTTGTTTATTAAAATTTTTAACTCTTCAGCTACCGAAATGGCAGCTACAACCGTAAGCGTCATACAAAAACAGGGAAATGCGATTTCGAAGAGAAAAAGCTGAGGTGACCAAGTTGCTTGCGTTATTTATTTTCTAGAGGCCCTCTTGAGTTTCCGTTCATGTGCCCTGGTGTGTTCACGAGAATAAGAGTGTATTTCCCTTGGTTGACCCTGTTCGGGCTTAAACAGCTCCTCTCTTAAAATGTAATCGAAGCGTATTCGTTTACTTTCGCGATCGTAACAACACGTTCAGGGGGGGCATGACTAGAAGTATCAGGGGCGAAGCTCCTTACAGCGGCACTCGTTCGTCCCTCGTCGTAGTCGTAGTGCGTAACCAGTCTTACGTTTTGACCTGCAAGGTGGTGCCGGTGGGAGATTTCTCCTGTGCGTTGTTGAACAATAAAAAATTCGCAGCGTGCGATTTAACTAAAAGCCGAATTCTGCTGTCTCTCATTCCCCATTAGCAGCCATTGGCATGTACATTGAGCACTATCTGACAAGAAAGGGTTGCTACGTTATACTCGTTGGGCGTAACACCCTTAGCTTTAGAAAGGTTCAGCGAGTGTTGGGCCGCATAGCCATGAATACAGTGAACTCGTATATACCATGAACTCAAGGTGGTTGAAGTTGGGAAGTTGACACGAAGCGCAAGCCGTAAGAAAGTGTGCATGTGCCACCTCTCGTTTAGTCCTTGGAATGTCCACTGAATGGCGGTGCTTCTATATGGGGAATATATGATAAAAAGATGCGAGATGGTGGTACTTGGAGTGTTGAATAGATGGAGGAACGGACACGCAGACAGATGCATGAATGGACGCATGAACGGACGCAGGGGCGGATGCATGGACGAACGCAGGAACGGATGCACGCACGGACGGGCGGATGGACGCATGGACGGTCGCACATATGGACGGAAGCAAGAACGAATGGACGGACGAATGCTTCGCCCAACTCTCCATCATTCACTCCGTGGATATGCTGCCAACTTTTTTTCAACATGCATCGGGAGTCACAAATTCTACTGAGACTGAAATAAAATTTCGATTTAATGATAAAATATTTTTGACAACGGGTATGATTATCAGTTATTTATTCTGCATTGTTTCAATAAAATAATGCACTATCAAATGGGCGTAAAAGGTTATTGGATGCGAGAAATTGTAGCGGAATCTTTAACTAAAGCCGGGTGAAAACAATTTCATGTAAAAAAAACGGCAGCATATCCACGCGGTGAATGATGGTGAGTGGGGCGAAGCATCCGTCCGTCCATTCGTTCTTGCTTCAGTCCTTCCATGCGTCCATCTGTGTGACTGTCCGTGCGTCCATCCGCCCGTGTGTGCATGCTACTGTTCATGCGTCCGCATGTTCATCCATGCGTCCGTCCCTGCGTTCGTCTATGCATCCGCCCCTGCGTCCGTTCATGCGTCCATCCGTACCCTTGTATCGTGATATCACATTGAATGTTTGTGTACATGTATGCCAACATAATCATGTATATTAGAGCAAATGTCTTCACTGTATCGTAGTGATGTCAGTCATGAAATATAGACGTGCCGAAGTGTATGTGCCCTGTTACTGGAATGGTATGAAGCCTTTGTTTTCTGTACATGCTGTCAATAAACTTTTTTTAAACAAGAGAAAGGAAAAGATGCCGCTACAAGGAGCTTCGCCCCTAAAAGAAGGCGTTTATCTGGCCTGACATTTTCTGTACCAACGGGCTTGCCAAATACGGTGCGTGAACGACGTATACAAGTATTGAACTGCAATTAAGTGTTCAAGTACTCAAGTATGAGTACATAAGTATAAGAACCAGTACGTGCTTAGAACGCAATGATTACGCAATCATTCGTACTACTAATTAGCGTAGCAAACTTTCACCACGATAGGCAAGTGCTCAGATAAGTCCCTGATGCGCTTTCAGAACTACCGCTGAATGCCTACCGCACGCAATTATATTCTTTAATAGGCGCTTATTGTCAAATGAAGCACAAAATGTTCTCCCTGAGCTTGGGCAATCACACTTTTCTTTTTGGCACATAAAATCCATTCCTTGAAAACATACTTTTGTGCAAGTGCTAGTGAAAGTAAATTTTCGCCGGCCAGCAACCACGAGGTTTTCACAATTGGACATTCGCGTGATTCCTCCACGCGAGTAATTCAAGACTGTTGAAAAGTTCTGAATATTTTAGTGTCTCTAACTGAACGCGAAAAAATTCTCGTTCCTCGCTAAGTGCTCAAAGTGAAAATTCACTGCGCAGAGTGGGCAGGCAAAAAGCCGTCGTCTCTTAGCGGATCAATTGATTTGGCTTGAGACCTTGTAGAACCATGTACTATTGATCATAGAACCTGCTTCTTACAACTATATATAGAAAAACAATGGCGGCCATTGCCTAAACACATACATGCATACGGCTTCTGTTTGAAAGAAGTTGATAGAAAGCCCCGTTCAAATTATATAGGTACCGTTCCTTGAAACTACACAAACTAAGGCGGTTGATCAGATGCTTTTAATCGGCACCTAGGCGTGAAAGAAATACATCCACCAGGCCTTCTAACTTCTTTTAAATAGGTAGAGTTTTTGATGGCTGCTACACGCGTGGCACAATTGCTTAGGCGTAGCTATAGTTTCTCAAGATTGACACATTTATGTATAAGCTCTATGTCCCGTGGAAGGCTTAACTGCCTTTCTGAAAGCCTCCAGCCAACCACCTAAAACTCTCAATTTATGGGCTCAACTTTGATACGACATACACGTTTGTATGATTTTAATAAACATTTCATGCGCGATGAAGCTCAAATTATTTGCTTCTATTGACTTACTCGGACCGCCAGGGTTGTTTCCTTGGGATAGTGCTTGATTTCTGACACGAAGGTCCCGTGATCCAATTCCAGCCACGGCGGCTCGATTTTTGATGAAAGCGAAAGCACTTGCCTGATGACTTCTATTGAGGTGCTCGTTTAGAAATCATCGGTGGTCTAAATATTCGTAGCCCGCCATTGCGGCCTTTCTCATAATGATACAATAGGTTTGGGACGTTAAAGCTAAACAATTATTACATTTTTTTGTACTTAGCCGATTGATAGGCATTTGATAAAGTATCGCACTCAAAGCTACTGTTTAAAATTGACAAAACGTTTCAAAATAATCACTTGACAAAATGGTTTTCATCCTATCTCAGCTGCCGTCAGCAGTTTGTTAAAATAAAAAATAAACAGTCTAGAGCAGTTGCAGTGAATTCTGGAGTTCCCCAGGGGAGCGTGCTGGGTCCCCTTTTATTTTTGTTATATATAAATGACCTACCAAACCGCGTTACGGTCCCGATAAGGTTGTTTGCCGATGACTGTGTTGTTTATAGCAGAATCGAGAGTGAACATGACCAAGTTAATCTAAACAACAATCTTCAAAGAATAAAGGATTGGTGCGAAGAATGGCAAATGAGTTTGAACACAGAAAAAACAGTCTTTATGACTATAACTAGAAAGAAAGCACCTCTAGATTACAACTACCAGATTGGCAATACTTTCCTCAAGCGTGTACAAAACTATAAATATCTTGGGTTATGGTTCACGCCCGACCTCCGGTGGAACACTCATATTGATAATGTATGCTCCAGGGCTACCAAGGCATTGTATAGCCTTAGACGTAACCTTTATACCGCCCCATCTGATATAAAGTGTCTTGCTTACAAAACTCTTGTCAGACCTATTATCGAATATTCTAAAATTGTCTGGGACCCTTACACAAAGACAAACTGCAATAAAATAACAAAAATACAGCGACTTGGTGCGAGATTTATTTTTAATAAATATCGCCGACATCATTCTCTACTGAACTCTGTAAAAAAGCTGGACTGGATAGTCCTGAACTTAGGACGAGGATTGAGCGTCTGAAATTCCTCTTCCAGTTAATTCATAATCATTTTAAACTAAACTATTCAGATTACTTCCAGGTCAACACACAAGAACACTCCAGACATCGCCATAATATGTATATACCACCCTAGTCCCACGTAACGATTGCTTTAAGTTCAGTTACTTTCCACGTGCTATTGAAGATTGGAATATGCTGCCAGAGTCTATAATTGGTTGTTCCTCGCTTACATCATTTGAACAGAATCTCAAACGCTTATTTTCCGAATAACAGTGACATATGTTTTTTTTTTTTGGCGTGTGTGTGTACTTTTTGTTGGTTGCATGATTCTGCAGTAGTTGTCTTTCAAATCTTCAGCGCGGTGAAAAAGTGCCGCCTCAAATGCGTCATGTGCTGTTCTGCGCGTATGTATTGCATCGCATGTGTGTTCCATTTATGTATGTTATGTATAACTTCGAGTTGCTGGTCACAATAATACCGAGAAATTATCTCGAGACCTGTACGGTACTTCTTTTTTGCAAATAATTGTTTGTACTTCCACCCTGTAACGGCCCACTTCTGGGCTAACAGTATAAATAAATGAAATGATGAGCCGCATCAAGGTCACCTTCATTGTGGTACGCTAAGGCAACTTTCGCATAGCACACAAGTATCCAAGGGCAAAAGTTGAATCGGCATCTGAAGAAAAATCGTGATCACCTTGATGTTTTACACAACCTTACGTTGTCGACTTGAAATACGTGCAGTTATTTGAGTTATTGTTACGGGGTAAAGTGCTTTGTTTTTAAAGCGTCACTTGATCCCCCCATGAACACGGTCCTCAGTAGCTCCTTGCGAATGGAACAGAGTCTACATATCGAATACTTTGACGCAGCGATTGAGGTATGTTTGTTTGTCTGTCTGTTTGACACACAATTCAGCCACCCGGGCAAATGTTTAGGCACTTGCTGAACGCCCAGGCATCTCGAACTGGTGGCTATCTTCATACCTGTGAACATTGTCGATAAAAGAAGCAAATATTGCACAAATCTTAAGTGCGAAATCAATACGTAAATATCAGGTCGAGTGTTCCTTTACTAGAAAATACATAGAATGGTATTCTAAATACTCCAGTTTTTTTAGGCTGCGGTGAAGATGCAATGCCATGCACAAAAAAGAAAAGCTCTCTGCTGATGATACAGTGCTGCCACTTGGCAGTAATCCTGGGTTCCGCACAAGTTCATGCTTCCCAGCCCCACTGCCAAATGGCGTCCATATCTCGCGCAGTTCCTCCTTTTTTTCATTAATGCCAGCCAGATGTGCTCGACTTAACATGAAAGAGTCGCTGTCTGAGACAAAACAAATTGTAAATGAACACGAATGACACCAGGACTCGTGTAGTACGTCTGGCAAAAGACTATCGTCTTTTGACAACATTTACAGAGAAGCAGGCAGATGTGCGGCCAATTTTTAGTGGACTATTTGGCAAGCAGTGGGATACACCCGATTTGCATGCCACATGCTCGTCCATGGTTTGAAGATCGATGGCATCCCACCGCTGCCACCAGTTGTAAAGGGCAAAAAGTCGATACCAGGTAGGGTGGGCTTCTTTACGGTAGCTGGCCCCCCGCCGTCGTCCACACAGCCGATGCTCGCCCGTGAGGGGACGTGTTCTTAGTCGATAGAACGAAGTTTTATTTACATGATGAGAAAGATAGTACTGCACAGAAATTCTGCAGAGATTCAGCTACTATTAAGAAAATGACTTCGGCTTTTATAACCTGTCGTTTTCTGTACTCGTCAGTGTGAAGTACGGGTGCACATTAAAAAACCCCTGGTGGTCAAAATTTCCGGAACCCTCCACTACGGCGTTTCTTATATTCATATGGTGGTTTTGGGACGTTAAAGCCCACATATCAATCAATCAGTCTGAAGAAGGTGGTGGCCACTGTTACCGCCAATCAGGTGACGTGAAGCCTAAGTGGTCCGTCCACTAGAAAGGGTGCAGATATTGAACCACTCGGCTGATAAGAAAAGCGGGCGCAAATGTCTAAATGGGTTACACGAGCGCGCCACGCAGTGACGCATCTGGTCCATGCCTAGAAGTTTTCGCAGGGCGAGGGGGTAGAATCCAGTGGAGAGCGAAAGTCGAGTTATTCTGGGCAGAAGATGGCCGCTGACATGAACGGTCCATGGCTGCGTTGTGCTACCGTATTTCTATAAGTTTCTCGAACTCGGCAGGCCAAGTGCTTGCTCCTTGAGAACTTTGACTGTGACGCCTTCCCACACTTCCGAACTGTTGGTTCTTTGTCATGACCTCACGTAGGTGACAATGGCAGTCTGTAGAGGTTGACTTCATAAGAACTGCAACAATAACGCCGTCTCATGCTGTTCGACTCTGTTCAACAAAAGAGTTGTTCGGGATGGTTCCTTCGAGTTCCTCGTAACCCGATCACAGCAAACTGCCATGCGCACCTGCAAGACAGTGTCGTGCTTTTGCTTCTAGACGGGAACCGATATCGGGAAGCAAGCCTCCTCGTAGACCAGCTCACGCACAATAGCGTCTGCTAATACGAGCAGCCGGGCCAAACGTAACGATACATGATTATGAGTTTAGTTTTGTGGCTCACAGAGAAAGTTTGGCTAAACAGCTTCGCTCTTAGACCGTCAATAATGTTGCCAGTTACATGGGTCCTGTGTAGTGTAGTCATTTCGGACTCGTTAGAAGGAAATGATGAGTTCGATTCCAGTAACAGCAGTGAGTTGAAAAGCAGCATTGCACAGCCCATTGTTTCGACGCTCATGACGCAATCGGTCATTTAGGTTTGTGCCAGTTTGTCTAATCTCTACCTTTCTCTGTGCATCAGGGGGAGGGAATATGATAACCAAAATTGCGCACAGCAACGAAGCAACGTCGACGCATGGAAGGGCAGTACGATAGGGTGTGCATTTGTCAACTTGCACAATTTCTGAAGTTTTTTCCTTGCGCCCAATAACAAACGCCGAGTGCGGTTGCTTTTTCCGAGTTCAACGACGTGTTTCTAGAATGCGTATGAAGATAAAATTTATTGACTTTTGAAGCTACCGATGCAGATCAGATGTCTCACGATAAGTTCGGAAGGTTCTGCCACCAGTCATAAAATAGAGGCAGCCGAACTGAAGGAATGCATAAAACCCCTCGGCTTGGAAGATATGCCCTCCGGCTTGATTCAGAACACGTAGCGAAGAGACGGGCACTTCGGTATGTTCCGGAAATACTGTAGTTCAAATGAAGTCATGCGTTCGCACACAAATGTGCTTAGTGATGCGCCGGTTATACGCATTGCCTGTGAGGCTTAGGCGGAAGCACGTATGCGGTGCAAAGATCATTAACTGACTTCAGAAATGCCGTAGCTCCTAAAGTGAACGCAGAATGTATCTGCAGCAATGCAGAAGCTGTCGAAGCTGTATAGCGTGACCGAAATACAGATCGGAAGATTGTAGACGTGAGATTTCCGCGTCTTCTCTTACATGCCATCACATATCAAAGAGAGAAATGTGCTTGGTTTGCATAAGACAATAGACAAGCTGGGTAATATCGTGCATGTTATGCCCTTCTCTGCGTCGCTGTGCACAATTCCGCATAGTTCAAATGTGCCCGCTTGAAAGAAGGAGGCGTATTTTGGACCCCTTTCTGTTGCGAAAGTTGTTACCCATCCCATGTGCATTTTACTTGCGTTATTGCTGAACACCCAAATACTTCCGGTTCCCAGAGCCGTGCTCTTTATCGGAATGACGTAGCAGTCTAAGCAGAAAAAGTAGGGACCACTGAAAGCAAACGCAAGCTAGAAATATGACATTAATTGTCGTGGGAGAAATCACACTGCTTGAACAGTGCGAGAATTTTCGGCCGACTGCGGTGCCGAGCTGCGAGTTTTGCCACCGTGATGCCTGAATATAATTTAACGAGGCAACATTCCGGTGCACAAAAAAAAATATTACACCATATCCACGAAGTGAAGGAGCTTCTTCTGTCTGTCTGTCTGTCTGTCTGTCTGTCTGTCTGTCTGTCTGTCTGTCTGTCTGTCTGTCTGTCTGTCTGTCTGTCTGTCTGTCTGTCTGTCTGTCTGTCTGTCTGTCTGTCTGTCTGTCTGTCTGTCTGTCCGCCCGTCCGTCGGTCCGTCCATCTCCTATCACTCTAAAGCACGCCTCTCATACGCAGTAGGGGCCGAAAAGCCATCTAGTCAACACTCCGACTACTAGGGATGGCTACAAAGAACGACGAGGAACTATAGCCTACATCCTAAGGAGCTTCACCCCTACGAAAAATTCGCGACGTGAAGAAAGATTGTTTTCGCTCAATGGTCAAACATCTAGCACTCTTCGTATTAGAGGAGCCAGAATAACGAATGACATGTTGTCCAGACACTCCCTGCTTATCTGGCATGTACCTTCTGGGCATGAGTATTTTTGCTTGAGTTTAGAGCCTCGTCAGTTCGATAGAGTGTGAAGTCGTCAGCGAGCTATGGCGTTATATTAAAGTGTGCCTGTAGTGTGTTTCCTTCTGTTAATTCAAACAAATGACTTGCAAACGAGCTTGATCCGTGAATAGGAGTCGCTAAAGCAAGTTGCAGTAATCCAAGGCATGCTTCTGAGTCTGCATTCAGGGGTGTGCTGCTATACCACTGAGGAGTTATGTTTGATTGATTGATTTGTGGGGTTTAACGTCCCAAAACCACCATATGATTATGAGAGACGCCGTAGTGGAGGGCTCCGGAAATTGTGACCACCCGGGGTTCTTTAACGTGCACCCAAATTTGAGCACACGGGCCTCGACATTTCCGCCTCCATCGGAAATGCAGCCGCCGCAGCCGGGATTGAGGAGTTATGTTTACAAACCCTTAAGTGGTCGCTGAAGATTAGAATGAGAAATTTCAAAACATGGGCGGGGGCTAGAGTGCTGGAATCAATGTTTCGACAAGCGGATTTTTCAATGCTCTAACTGATTTTCTTAGCGCGCCTGTGTGTTTATGCCACGCAGAGGCTACTGTATCAGAGTGAAGGAGAGGCTGCTGTAGCAGAGTGAAAGAGAGGCTGCTGCGGAATGGCTGTGGCAGAGTGAAGTATAGGCTGCTGTGGCAAATTCGGTAAGGTAGAAGGAGGAAGGTTTTCCCTGCTAAAGAACAAAAAAGAAAAAGAAAAACAGAAAAGTGGGGTTAGTGGCGGACGGTGGAGGGGAGGGGGGGGGGTGGTGTACATGTGTTGCTGAGTGATGGTCCACATGAGCTGCATTACTTCGTCTTATACAGAATCTCGAAAGCGTGATGTTAGAATCATTAGCCACGTTGACCATCGCAGCCCATGATTTCCTAGAAAAACGGAGTTTATAGAGTTTCCATGCGCTATACCTGGAAGCACTCAGAAATAGTTCATTGTTATCTCTCTCAATGGAAGTGTGAAGTTGCTTTTGCACAATTCGGCACGCATCAGTACTCTCGAAGTCTTGGTATCGAGAATACATTAATGTCCTATTTATTCTGTCGCATACCAACGTCTTATGAAAGGCATCAAGTCTAGAACAGAACATATCTTACGCAGCTAGAATGTCAACGCCACCATTGTCAAAACTGATAACTGGCTATATATATATATATATATATATATATATATATATATATATATATATATATATATATATATATATATATATATATATATATATATATATATATATATATATATATATATGAATGACGTTTCAAAGAATCAGATATATATGGTTGTGTGTGTTAATTTAGATTGCAATATAGCACACTGGTTGACGATTTTCTACGTCTGTAGGTGGCCAAATTCGATTAGTCACGAAGCATTCCATGAGCAGACACTGGTATATTTACCCAAACACTATTCTTCTCAACGATCAGCCTGTAAAGCTAGTTTTTACGAAAATGATAAGCACAAATGAACGCGCACATGAATACTTGCTAGGTGCAGTGATTCCTTTCATTAATGATGAATTCTTACTGCGGCGGATAGGCCAAGTTGTGGGATGTATTATGAGGGAAGTGATTCAATATATCTTCAGGAAGCAAAAAAAAAAAAGCGGTGAAATGAGCGACGAGTAGAATACCGAGAACCTCGCGTAATGAATTCGTTCTCTTCATCTGTACAGAATGATACTAAGGAACGTAAGTCGATCGTATATTCTGTGTCTGTTGATATAACAGCATAATATAACGAAGGAACGCCAGCTGTGTGTTGGGGAACGCTGTGTCTTTGATAACAACCTGGACTGAAGGAATTCCTATTTTCTCTGCTCCGCAACACAATTATGTGCTCCTAGATTGTGCGGGTGTTGTACGTGTCCACATACACCAAAATTTGAGGAAAAAAAACACACACACATAGTGACCTGGTGTTTCCAGAAGAACACCCATATGCATCATAAATGCCTTTATTGCCGTTAGCATCAATTTTCTTTATATTGTAAATGCATGAGTAAACTAACGTTAGAGACAACACTCAGTGGAAGTTATGCCCAGTGATCTTTATCTTTCACTAGGCGACAGAATAGTGAACTTGAATATAATCTGGTTTTAAGACAAGACTGTCATCTATGGAGCCTAGAGAAGCAGGTATGAAATGAATTGATCCGAAGACAATGAAGCGAAACATTAGGGTTCTCGAAGCTCGCGTGCAGGTATATACCAAAAAACTTACCTTGCTTTCTAGGATTGTTTTTTTTTAGCTGAATGTATCCTTGTTGTATATTAATTTGTTTTCACTAATTTTCCTCTCCTTTGTCGAGTAATTGATGACGACTCCAATTGGTTGCATAAAATGCTCATCAAGCGATTCATTGACCTTGGCGCCTGTGTTTTTTGTTACATAATTGGTCACTCTTTGGAACGTCAAGGTCTGTTTAATCACGTTCGAAAAGATGCTGAATGTGCGTCGGGGCCCAGAACGACATTCTTAAACGCCACACGAAAACGCGCTCAGCGATTAAGTGAACACTGACAGGTAAATGTTCGTTACGTCGCAAAAAAAAAAGAGAAAACAGTCATTGCACCCTGTACACTAATCTAACCGAGCTGCGATGTATAAGTGCTGAATCTCGCGTTGCACTCGCATAATGAGAGCTTTCGTGGAATTATCGCCAAAGTGTTCGCGCTGCAAACGAGGCCACGTGGCCAGTTCGCAAAAAACCCGAGATGGAGGTAATTACGGCTGTTTCGAAAACTGTTAGGCAACACTGGGAGGTAAATATGAAACTCAGAGTAACCGAACTTGGGATCTGATGCATGCCTGACTAATTTAACCTGAGTGCTGCTGCAGCAGGATACTGAAATGTCATTATATTGCCTGCTTCTGTTTTTTTGTTTCAGGAGACCACCTGAAAAGTGACCGGCGGGGGTATGGAGCGAAGGCTATCTAAGGCCCAAGCTTTTTGCGCGTTTTATTTTTATTTCTTTGTGGCCTGAAGGCTGACGAAGTTCGCAGGCGTGACACGCATGTTGATGCACTGCAATGATAGAATGAAACACGTGTACGCTTTGGGCTTTAGGTGCTCACAGAGGCAAAAATTAAAAACAGTGCCTCACGTTGTGTAACTTTGTGTTCCGACCTAACTGCTTCGTGCTAGTGAACTGAGATTTCACTAGCGCAAAGCAGTTAGGTCGGAAGGTTCAACGTGCTTAATCATATAAAACCGCCGCAATTACGTTAAGCGCGAAGTGCAAAGTAAAGATCTGAACTCGATCTCAAGTTCGGACCACGTGTTCACAAAAGGCAGAAAAAATGTTTGCAACACAGTGTAACATAGTATGACCGAGGCTCCAACTAGAGACGAGTTCAGGAGGTTCTGGCATCCCTCCAAATTTTTTCACACTTTAACTTCCCAGGCGACATAAAGTATTTATACAGCCTCTCATCGACCATCAGTTACCAAGGTTAGCTGCTCCACGCATAAACAACCTCCCTAAAAAGTTCCTGGGTACGGATCTCTAAAGCGACCAACGAAGAAGACTGCTGTAGTTAGCAACATAGGAGAATTCATAGTATTGGTAAACCTTGTGTGATCACTTTCGACAACCAGTGAAAAAAAAATTCCAGGCCTGCACGAAATGCTCAGCAGTCAGCAATAGCTTGAAGAGGGGTCTTTCAGAGCATTTTTGAACACTCTTTTGGTAAATGCTACAAGCACGCTTGCAGAGTACCCACTAAGCCATGGCTTATCATAATATTTGTATGATAAACAAGCATTCACTATTCCAACCTTCGTCATTCTTCGAAGAAGCGTGGTAGCCGCTATCGACTCGCAAGGAATTTTTTTCAGATCTTGATGCTGTCATTGATGACGATGAATAAGTGCTGCTGCAGCTTCATAAATGGAGAGGAGCATTGGATGACCCACTCGGTACACGATTCTCACTGTTTGACGCCTGATCGTTTCACTGCGGAATCATCGGCCTGCTCAGCCAGTGCAGAAGGCCATGAACTGCTACTACCGCTTTCTAGGACCGATGCTGCATGAAAGCTCCACTGGCTTTCTCGTCAAGAAACCACGTCACAATGTGGGGGACCCAGGTTCAAATCATAACGTGCCCTTGGTGTTTTTTATTTACTTATTTTTTTCCAAATTTCTGCGATAGTGGTTACAGCCACCGACAACGCAAGACAACTAAGACTCACGAGACCCGTATCGTGATTTAAAATCTTTCGTTGTAACAAGCTTAGAGTCGCGGTGGCAATTTGTTGCTGGACTTCGAGTTTAGATCTCCAAAACACTCTTCTATACAATTTTTTAATTAGTTATAATGGTTACAGAGATAAAAGACATCACCACCGATTGCATTCACACAAAGTAAAGCCGTGACATCATAAGCTGCCGAAGATAATTTCATGGTGCACTGAAGTATGCGCACTTGTTACATTAACTTCATCTGGCATGACTAACCATATTTCTATATTTCTTGTGTTTTACGCCACTTCCTTTCCTTCAGAGTCACGTTCGAAGATATTTATTTTGTGTTTGAGCGTATCAATGCAAAAAAATTGTTAATCGTTCTTTTTTTCGTCACTCTTCAAGAAGTATGCAGGCGAGCGGGTATTGTTTAGAGCTTCATAACTATTTTTCTCAAATCACATTCATCAATGTCACATGGTTCTTTCTTCAATGTGCTGTAATGTTGAAAATTATTGACGAAACGTTGAAAGATGCCGAATCAAATATAATTAAGCACGTGTGGAGTGCATCACAAAGCGAACGCGTGCGAAATACCATGCGAAGAATCACAAGTCTACCTTTTATAAAACCAGGTCTGCAAATTAAAACATCCTGGCAACCTGCACGGGCAACCTAGTGTTTCTAAAAAAAACTCTATCGCTGTATTTCTTTCTATGGATCTCACGTTGATTTCAACTCAGCTGTCTTGTTTAAGTCATGAAAAAAAAAAACCGATGAATTAGAAATTTAAACATAGAGCTGTAGTCTCACCGGGAGATTGAAGAATAAATGTAACATAAATTATTAGAATGTTACTCAATGTAAACAGCAGCTGACTGCCCACTGCTTCAAGGGACACTAAAAACAAATATTTAGTCGATGTTGATTGTTGAACTGGCGGTTAAGAAACCTGTTGGTGCGACTTCTGTGCCAAAAAAGTACACATTTCGAAATAAAACACGTTTTAGTAGACCCCACACCGTTTGTTGTCACAAATAAACCGCCGGAAAGCAGTTTTTCTGACGTCATTCTTACCGTGCCAAACATTGTGAACATTTACTGCGCAGCCTTCACCGACAATGGTAGCGGCAGGCTGAAAGCAGCGGGAGCCATAGCAGCAACAACGGCTATTGAACAATTTTCAGCTTGCTCGGTTCAACTAGGCCTCGATGAATGGCACCACGTAACCAGACTAAACAAAGAAAAATAGAACTTATGAACCACTAGAGTCCATCCCCATTGTAACACCATAAGTTTTTCCTCTATAAACCAAACTGAAACAGAGAATTAGCATTTTAATACGTCTCTTTATGATCAGAAGGTTTTTTTCTATATCATCTAGCTTGTTTATTTGTAATTAGTTGTGCTCTCATGTCGTCAGGGCCTTTTTGAAAATATCTTACTCGTGATGTACGTTATGTGATACTTTTGGCCTAACCTATTTGTTGTAGGGCACTGGTGTTGATAAAATATTGCCATATGAGATAATATGCGTTCAGCTTTCACTGCGGCATAAATTGTTACTCGCCTTTAGTGTCTCTTTAAGGGAAAGTGGCGGCTGTAGCCAGCAGCTAGCGAAGTGACCTTCGTACAATCAATCATTTCAAAGCAAATTTTGTTGCCATTCGGTAATTCCCTCTAAAGATACGGGATATGGCGCTCGCGATCGCAGGTGCACCGCGTTTGAAGTCGTTCCAAGTGCGCATTTCCTGCCACAACTACGCAGCCGGAGTGGCTATTAAAAAGAGAGAAAAGAAGAGAAAAGCGAGCCCCGTTATTGTCTGCTTCAATGAGCGACACCGCCACAGTAGCTCACGAGGGATGGGGGTGAGGAGGGATAAAAAGGATAGGAGTAAAGATGTGGGAAAGCCGAAGAAGGAGAAGAGAAGAAGAGACGTGTGGTAAGCCACAGCGAGCGAGGACAAATCGAGGGGATAGAAGAGATAGGAAAGATGGAGCACGGTCACTGGAGTCCGAGGACGGGGCGCACCTGCGAGAGCTCCTTTCGGCGTCGGTGGATGGCGTAGAACAAGTCCAGTAAATCAGAGCTGCACTGTCGTCGGAGGTGGAAGGTCGTCGGCGGCAGGAGATGACGTAGGGCGAGTCCAGTCGGCCAGAGCCACGCTGACGCGGGAGATCGCAAGCGCGCGGAGCGCGCGAGCGCACGACCGGTCGGCCCGAAATCCAGCAAGCGAGTCCCAACTACGCAGCCGTTCCCCCACCCCCTATTCCCTCCTGCGAATCCTATAACCGCGCGCTTGTTACGTGAGAAAAGATGGCCGGTGCGTCGCGAACTTGAGCGTATCTATCTATCTATCTATCTATCTATCTATCTATCTATCTATCTATCTATCTATCTATCTATCTATCTATCTATCTATCTATCTATCTATCTATCTATCTATCTATCTATCTATCTATCTATCTATCTATCTATCTATCTATCTATCTATCTATCTATCTATCTATCTATCTATCTATCTATCTATCTATCTATCTATCTATCTATCTATCTATCTATCTATCTATCTATCTATCTATCTATCTATCTATCTATCTGTATATCTATCTATCTGTATATCTATCTATATGTCTGTCTATATGTCTGTCTGTCTGTCTGTCTGTCGCTCTCCTGGCCGTTTCGATAATGGTATCAATACCAAACCTCGTATGTCATGACATGACTTCATAACGAGCATACGTGACTAGTCATAACATGAAAATCATGAATTTTATGTCATGAAAGTCAAGATTTATATTTTATGGTCTTGCTGCTCTTGCGGTGGTTTCGTTCACATGACACGTTGCAAAACTGGTATGGTATGACATCACTACATGGCAAACACAGTGACAGACCCTAACATGAAAATCATGACATGCGTGTCATGTAACAACATGACTACATATCAAAACTATGATGCGCTCACGGCTGTTTTGCTATCTTCGCATATACCACATTCGGTATTACAAGACGTGAATGGATGACGAAAGTATGGGACTGGTGCAAACATGATAATCATGAGATGCGTGTCGTGTAACAACAAGAATACATGCCACGCTCAGGATGCGCTGGCGGCCGTTTCGTTAGCTTCACTTATATCAAATTTGGTATTATGGGACGTGAATGGATGACAAAAGTATGATACTGGTGCAAACATGGCAAATATGAGATGCGTGTCATGTAACAACATGATGCATGCCACACTCAAGATACGCTCGCGGCCTATTCGTACCTTCACATGTACCAAACTTGTTATTACGCGACGCCGATAGATGACGAAGGTATGTGACTCGTGCAAACATAATAATTATGAGATGCATGTCATGTGAGAACATGAGTACATGCCACAGTCAAGACGCAAATACATTTGGACATGACCCGGTGCGCGTGCTCACCGGCGTTCATTTCGCGGCGTCATGCCGGCTTTGCCACGCTAGGCACCGGTCCTGCCATATACTCGCAGGCGCGCGTCGCGCTGCGTTGCTTCGACGCATGCACGTTTCAGCGCGTCCGGAGTCCCTCCATCACGAAAAGAGGGAGACGCAGTGTTGTCTGGGTAACGCATCGGCATAGAGTAATGTTACTCAATAGTATTGGCGCGAAATGCAGCATGGCGGATTTCGCCGCGGTTACCGCCTGGCCGCGCCTAAGGATGCTGGTCGCACCTGGCATCCGACTACAGAGTTCTCGCGTTTTGCCAACGTAGTTTCGCTATACCCAGCGTGCGCGCGCGTCAACGCTACATAGAAGTATATTGGGCCCTTCATGATGCGCTCGCGGTCATCTTGCTAGCTCCACATATAACAAGTTTGGGTTTACGTGACGTCATTTGATAACGAAATATATGACTGGTGCAAACATGATAATCCTGACACGCGTGTAATGTAAGAACATGACAACACACCACGCTCGTAGCGTGCTCGCTGTCATTTTGCTAGCTGCACATATACTAAATTTGGTATCACGTGATGTGAATAGCTGTCTCTTGCCGGTACTTAGCTACGGAGCAGAAACTTGGAGACTTACAAAGAGGGTTCAGGTTAAATTGAGGGCGACGCAGCGAGCAATGGAAAGAAAAATGGTAAGTGTAACCTTAAGAGACAAGAAGAGAGCAGAGTGGATTAGGGAACAAACGGGGGTTAAGGATATCATATTTAAATTCAAGAAGAGGAAATGGACAAGGCCCGTAGATGTAGCGAGCAGACAGGATAAGCTCTGGTCATTAAGGGTGACTGACTGGATTCCCAGAGGAGAAGGCAAGCGGGTTAGGGGGAGACAGAAGATCTGGTGGGGAGATGAGATTAAGAAGTTTGCGGGTATAAATTGGCAGCAACAAGCACAGGACCGGGTTAACTGGTGGAAAATGGGAGAGGCCTTTGTCCTGCAGTGGACGTAGTCAGGCTGATGATGATGATGATGATGATGACGTGAATAAATGATGAAGGTAAACGACACATCCAAGCATGATAATCATGAAACGGAAGTCATGTACGGCATCATTTACCTCCTCGTAGCGTTGTACTGATTTTAAACTGACGTGTCAACATTTCCCCTTCATGCTTCGCATATCATCAATCCCACTGTATGTGAGATTTTCCAATTTATTTAATTATTTATTTATTTTTACATACTGCCTGTTTTAATGGGCACAATTGCAGGAGGGCATTCGAAATACATAAGTACACTTATTCAAACAAAATACACGATATATGCGTGGCTACAGATAGTCTATATTGTATTACAAGAGAAGTATAAAATCACAACCTATGTGAAAGAGAAATGTGACTTATATACATGAAGATAATATGCTACGTAATCCACTGATAAAACTGACATATTCAGAAAGCATCGAAGAACTGTACAACTAAAAAAAAGCATAGAAAAAACAGCATTTCAGCTATGAGTGGCACGAATATGGTTTTCAAGTAAAGTTAAATAAGTAATAAATCCTTACTATTATTCATACAAGCAGGCAATCTATTCCACTCTCTATTCGGCTGTGGGAAGAAGGAATACTTGAAGCAGTTGGTGCTGAAACGGTATTCCTGTAATTCGTTGTCGATGTTTAACTGCGTATGAATAAGTTGGAAGAGCATTTTTTAGGTGTGCAAGTTTAGCGTGATTTCGTGATGATAGTAGCCCAGCTCATGCGATTACTTCACTGGGTGAATCGAGCAAACTGTATTTATTGCAGGTTGCTTTCCTTTGTACAAATTCTACCTTTTTTAATTGCGTTATTTGTGGCCGGAAACAAGACTAAGTTCGCGTATTCTAATAATGAACGAATTTTGGTTTTATACGCTAAGGTTTGATAGGCTAAGAGATAATAACAAATACTTATCTTAAGCTCGAATTTGCCCAGTTTGAGGGCCCTCCACTGACGAACAATCGCGAGAGTGTTGTGTCAGCCTTTCAGCAAAACGGATATGGCATGTCCTGCAAGTGCTCTCGCTTAGCGACCTCTACGAAGGACGCGCGTTATTGATACATGCAAGGTCCATCTAACTTTTAGTGAGTATATGGTTAGCAACCGAAAACTTTTATTGAGCAGTGTCTAGAATGAAGCACTGTGGTGGATTTCGCAGGATCACTCGGTTTAAGGCTGAGAATCAACTGTAACCATGACCTATCCTGCGACCTGTAATTAAATTAACGAGTGCTTTTTAGTGTTCTCAACTGTTCAAAAGCCTCTCAAACCATTTTTTATTTACTGAAGATTGAACGCCTTGGGTCATATTGTCTATCCCACAGATCGTCGTGCCCATTAGAACATATTTAATGAGTGTTACATTTCAGTTGCGACTCGTCTCGTTAATTTGAAGGGGTCATGAAAAGTATATCAGGCTACGCACTTCACAATTTCGTGGCTTCCATAAGGATTGGACATGCAGATTCGTAACCATTTCATATTCATATTCTGCTTTATTCAACAATGATATCAGTTTACAGAGAAGTGCGTACAGGAGTGGTAATACACACAAGGAGCCCCAAAGCTAGAAACTGTCAGGGGGGGCTCCCATACATCATGTTAACGGTAGGAGAAACAAAATATACAACATTCAGTTGTTCGATTTACAATGCTCTTGTACAAGTCTACTAATCAGTCTACCATTGAGACGCCCGTTTGAAGTCGCAGTTTTTTGGGGCTCCTAAGCAACCATGCGGCACCACCGGCCGCCACAAGCACTAACGTGTGACGTTAGGGTGACACCATGCTAAAAATGTTATAAGCACCGAGCTGACATTTTTTTTTTGCTTTACACTGTTCTAGTTGTAGGAACCTAGGAAATAACTGAATAACATCGCAAATTCTGTGCTGTGATTGGTATACTATACCATACGCCAAGAGATCTGCTTGATTCTACTTTCACGTGCATTTGATCTCCATCATGGTTGCCCTCTCCATCAGGTTGCCTTCGCTTGCCTACCTGGTTGCGTCACAGTTTTTTCTTACTGGTTGCGTTAGGTTGCTTTTTCCGGCATGTTTTGTGTGGCTTAGTCGTCAGACAATGGTGCACAACTCATCAAAATGTAAACAGCGTTCGGTATAATGCTACAAACCTTGGTAAACTATGGCTCTGCAAGCATTGCTGCGTCACCATGTTTTATCCACGGCAGAAAACTTTTCACTGGCTGACTTAAAGAAACATCTTGTTGTACAGTTGAGGGGAACTGTGAGCAGGGATTTGAAAGTGTGCTCTGTTAGCTAATAAATGAACTCTGCTAATGAAATGAGTCTAGGTGTAATATTGTCACGGGGCCATGGCACTGACGATAGAATAGGTGGCTTGTCTAAAATTAAACTGTTTATTCGGCCGTGATTGTGGCAGGTAAATGGACGGTCAGATTACAGCTAAAGCACATTGGCACTGGTAGCGGTGAACAAAGCGTAAGTATCGAACAACTGACAGACGCGTCGTCATTTACACATGCGCCATGGAATTTTCCAGAGCTGTTGCTAGCAGATAATCTATGATGTTCGCGTTGTGTGCGTAATCTTAACAAATTGATCACAAAATGTCCCGGAAGGTTCATCGTAACACACCAGCAGCAGTTTGCACTGAGCATTACTTACACTGTAACAGGGCGATAGCAAAACTTGTGGAAGGAATGTGATAATGTTAAATGGACGGCCAGTATTCTGAATACACACGTATTCGAAAATTTTCATAAAAGTTTTCACGACTTTTTTAATTTGTCACTTGTGGCTCACCAGCTAAATAAACGTCAACTCTAAATTGGACAGTGCTTGGTCACAAAAAAAAAAACACGAGATGTACTAATATATTTTTTCTCTAAACTGTTTCTACGTAATTTTTTGATGTTGATTTTGGGCTGCCTAGTAATTAAATCTAATATGCATTTTTGTAATCAAGAAGCAGGCTTTCCTGGGTGTTCTTTGTTTGCTTTTACGTAGGAAGCGACACATCCCGTGTTCAAAAGACAGATATCTCAAAGTAGATGGGCAAAAATCGATTTACTCTATTCTTTGGATGGATAGCGCTTCATACGTGAAGGAGCACAAGAACTTTCGGCACAGAAGGTGCAACAACACTGGAACGGCATTCACAAGTTCGACAAATACGTATTCACTAGCTAAGTGCTGTGAGGTGAACCGCCACCTCTTCTCGATTTTCATAACTCCCACGTCATCGACTTCGAGGTCTATCACCCTAAGCCCTTTTGCGAAACCCTGGTACACTCACTAAACGTCCGGTAACGCGCACCAATGCACAGGTGCGTTGCTGAGTGTCTACTTCAATGGACTTCAGGACGTCGCTCAAAACAAGTGGGACCCGCCCGACTAGAAGACGAGTCCTTATGAACTGTGACATTACACTACCAGCACGAATATGCATGAACCTCCTTGGGACACACGAACAAGACAGAGAATACCACACTGCCCTGTGGGACGTTCTCTTTCTTTTACACGTCTCTCCTCACTTTGAGTTACTCTCACAAATTTGCAACAAATAGTCAATGCTGCCACTTTTGTCTCTTGATCCCTGGGGCTCCTCAGTCACCGACTTACCCCAGAAGAAGGATTGCAGTCAGTCCCGAAATATTCGCGTTTCTCATTTTTGCTTTAAGAGTAGTTTTTGCTTCTAATGAATGAGTCGGTTGGTTTCACTTTCCAAGGAAACAATAACATAGTATTAGTTCCTCCCGCGGCACAATTTATGATTTTACCGTGATAACAAACGTTCACACTTAATTGATTTCTGTGAGGCGGGATGTTACTTGCGTTTTCACGCAAAAGTGTGGAAGCATACCTTATTTGGCTCCGCTTTGGCTACCCTTTTATCACTGCACAGGTGTCCCACCAGGATCTCCCTTGGCCGTCTCCTACAAACTTAGAAAACGTTGGGTGATGCGGCGAACACCTACAACCTAAACTCCACGCACATCGCCAGAAGTAGCACCACCCAAGCTGCCATACATACCCTTACGGAAACGCCATACATGGCCCATATATAAGTTATATCTGGCCATATATAAGCATATATGGCAGCATATGTGGCCATATGTAGGCATATATGGCAGCATATGTGGCCACATATAAGCATATATGGATGTATATCTGGCGGAGTCGGTTCATGTATGGGGTTATATACGGCCATATATGACGCGGTTGGCCCATATAAGGAGTCAAATCTGGCCAAATAAGGCACGGCCACACCATATATAACATATCAAGTGGATCCTTATATGTGGAAGTGCTCTCTTATTTGGGATGAACCACGTATATATTTAGCAACGTGATCACACTTTTATGCGAATTGTAATATATAACAATTTGTACACAAAGCTGACCTGCTTGTTTTTCATAACAATAGGAGTATTAAAAATATATGTTGTTTCTGCCATGCAAAAAAACCGAAATTTCAGGTCAGCTTTGTGTACGTGATAGTTGCAACTCAGTTGAATGCATATATGCATGCATTCGTGTAATTTAACTCGTACATTTTTCATAGCATTTAGGTTTGAAACAATAAGTTGCAATTAATACGACGTAAATAATGTATACAAGAGCAGACATGTTTTACGAGGAAGGAATCGTGTCAAGTCACAAAACGTACTGAAGCTTCCGAACCTCGCTATTATTATAGAGCAATCCTATATAGTATTATGTAAAGACAAAATGCATGCAACTTATATTGTTCGTATTAATGCATTGTTTAAAGTGGCAGTAAGAAAGAGTAATTTCAATGCACTTTTAGCTTCCACATCGGTGGACAAAATTTCTGATTATTTGAAAGTTTTGATGGCTATATGCTCCCTTCATATAACAAGATTTCTCTTAATCCTGTTGACCCCTCATCTGCGATTGCTTTCAGCAGCCATTTACTATAATTGCATGCGCGGTGCAATGTTTAAGGGAGTATTTTCAAAAACAAAAAGAACTTACGTGAATGCAACTTGCAGGCACTATTATGAGAACATTCAAGATGGAAGTTGTACTAATTTATTGCAAAAATACATCTTGCGTTTCCTTTGGCTACGTATAATGTTCCTGGCTGTGCACATAGTAAATTTATCGAAAATTTTATGATTGCACAAGTGAACAAATAATTTAGTGTAATGTTTGCAAGCGTCAAATAAATCTCACGTCATAGACATGTACGTTAGGAAAGGTGCAACTGACTCACACGTGATACATATTTAATGGACCATGTAATGAAATGCTGAAGCTTTATAGCAACATTTAACGTAGGCTGCCGAATTCACAAAACTTCTATTTTGTGTCTGTGTGTCATTACTTAGTCGAGGTCACTAAAGCGCACATGCCATCATCAGGATTAGCCTAAACATTGCCTTGTGAATACAATTAGTATGACACATTTTTTGCGGGCTGGCGTGATACCTAAGCCAAACTCTACATTATGTAAACAGCCCCTTGTTGTGCAGGCGCGTAACGATTCAAACTGCTTGCGAACATATCCTTTCAACACCAGCACGGTAGTGCACTTACTTATAAGATATGTATGCCGGTACATACCCACCAAACTGCGCAAGTGCACACTCACGTATAGAGATTCATGGGCACCCGGACACTGGCATTTCATTCAATGTGGCTAGATATTTTCGGCCATGTCAGAATGATATGAGTGTATTATTATTATTATTATTATTATTATTATTATTATTGTTGTTGTTGTTGTTGTTGTTGTTGTTATTGTTGTTGTTGCTGTATTTCGCAAACGCCCAACAGCAAATCCATATGCTGTCATACTGCGTCGTTAAGTAAGTTTCTTGAGATCAGTTATCTTGGTGTTCTTTTTGATAGCATGCTGAATTTTTTCTACTTGCATTAAATGTGCTGCCATGCGAGGCCTTCATTCTCTTCCTGTTGGCTCAACATCTCGCGAGAATCCGGTTCTTTTACAGCCTTCTACAAATTGTACACCGCGATATGCCGTGGTCAACTTGAGTACATATGCATATTTGATTTGGAATGGCCTTGCTAAATCCAGCAGTAGCGCCACTGAGTGAGTTCAGAAAAATTTCATAAGTATTTACCCTCATCATTTCACTAGAATCCTTTCAACACTGCTAGAATATTATATTTGCCATCAGTTAACGGCCGGCAAAATCGCGCTGAGCTGTTATTTCTTTACAAGCTAGTTCAGGGTGAGATATTCTGCCCTTCTCGGTTGTAATAATTTTGAAACTCCGCGTAAGTTATCGAGAGAGAATCGACCGTTGCATGTACCTGCCAGCTTCTTTCAACACTCTATCCTTTACAGAATACCGAGTCTATCTAACGTCAACTTTCTCAATTCGTTATGTTTTTCATAGTCTACAGTCATTTTTTTTTGTCAGTGAGGGCTGCCCTGTCCTAACGTAGCTTTGCACATGCACAGATTCTTCCCTTTTCCGTCTTTCAGGAAGCCTTCGCCACGGCTATGTATATTCTACATTATTTTTCAGTCCCATTCCATGAATATCTACTCTTTTATTTGTTGTTCCCATTGTGCGTTGATTTCTTTTCGACTGCTCGTTTTTGCTCTTTTTTTGCATTTCTGTGGACAGTTTGTAATGTATTGTTTGTTTTTGTTTTCTTTTCGCGCGCGCCAGCATGAAAGACCCTATGGTTGTTCTTGGGTAGGTTAAGAAATGATTGATTGATTATTGGTTGATTGAATATTATTATTATCATTTCAAATGCTTGCGAAATAAGATGAAAATTCCGCTGAAACGCGTCATCGTAGCCAGCGTACACGAAGCAGCGATTTCAGCTCCACGGAATGCCTGTTTCAAAGGTCTTGCACGTGCAGCTTTCTGGGCCCGCGGGAGGAAGTTGAAGTCCATTGTTCGAAAAAACTCGCCTGACTGCATTGGTTGCAAGGGGTGCGCACAGTAAAAAAAATACAAAAAAGGGCGCCCGTCGGATGAGTGGACACTTCGGAGAAAGTTGTTCGAAGAAGCGTGGCGCGTAGGCACCATGTAGCCCTGCCGTACGTGGCATACAACAGTCTGTCGACAGTCGACACAGCAGGAAAGAGAGTGCCGCGGCCCATTTCAAGTAACGACGAAGAAAATAGTTTGCACAAACATTCAGTCGTATGGTAATAACATTGCGTCAATAATAGTTAAAAAATGAAACGTCGTTCACCAATAAGCTCAGGAAAATTTAGTTCTGGTGAAAAGTGCGTAAATCATTGATCTCAAGGAGTAATGTAGTATTCATTGCAATATTCATTGTCAAGCCTGCGTGCACTGTATCCGTCCGCGTCATTGTTGTTTTTTTTTGCTCGCCGGAGTCATGGGTGCCATGCTGATCGAGTTTGTTAATTTTCATTCCTTTTGCTCTTATTTCGTGTTCAACTACTGCTCCAATTTACACAAGATAATCGCGCAGCTCTCAGGAATCTACTTCGCTGTACGTGGCGAAATTGTGGACGGACGTGGAAGTGTTTTAGTGTGCGTGTGCGTCTGTACGCTGCTGGATTGGCGATCGTCAACTTTTCGTGCGAGAAGAAAATGGATACCCACGCTTGCGGGCAAGCGTTGCTTCAAAACTTCTTCCTAAAGCAGTACGAATGCACGTGGTGGCTTTAAGGTGTGAATAGGTTATCGGGATTAACAGGCTCCTTGAAAGACAAGTCTCGGTTAAATGTTAAGGTAAGTTCATCATTTTCATTACCTTCGCACGTTCATAAATATTATGATAACTCGAAAACATACCACATTGCATGCTTGCTGAGTAAATAACTTTATGCTAATCGTGGTTACATCATTAGGCTGTTTTGTTTAAGCGATACGACAACACTTTCTCTTTTTTTCACTTGATCCAGACAGTGCTCTATTTAATCAAAAAATCTACGCCAGGAAAATGTTGGTTTTGTGCCATTGTACTTCTTATAAATATATTGATGTAAATATACTTGTGTCTTATTTTTCTCATTTTAACGCTTGAGGAAAAACCAAGAATAAATTACAACTTGCGCAATTACAAATAAAAAAGAGTTGCATATCTCAAACTCCAAGGGTGTCATGAGATTTATGAGCCCACGTTTGAATTTGTCTTGCGTTTGAATTTATCTTTCTTCGTCTACGTTCTACTTGTTTTTATATTTACGTGTGTTTTGATAAGGACACGCAGTTAAAATTTTGTTGCTAGTTTGATTCTTCAAAGCAGGGTGCTATGTCACGGATCCAAATGGAAAAACTCAAGAATAGCCCGTAATTTAGTTTCCGCCATCTACAACCAGGGTGATAAAAGTGTAAATTTGACTGCAATGCGTATATCACAGGCGACATTATCGTTACTGATGTCGCAAAATCGCGTGGTTACCTTGAGGAACTGCGCATACCCGCATACAGAGTTACACAAAATAATGTGATGTCACGTTTTAATCCGCGAGCACTGTAGATAGTTTTACGCAAGCCGACAAATAAACTGGTATGATGCATTAGGGCTTGCAATGTGTGAAAAAACTGGGGGACCGTTAAGCTCCGTTTTTCACAGTTTAACGTGATAGCAGTATCGTTCCTGTTTCTTGTGCGTAATTCAATCACTTAGTGTGTACTCTTTATTGCATGATGCTACTTGAACAAATTTAATTGTGGAATAGTACTGTGTAATTGAGAAGGTTGAAAGTGTCTCAATGAAGGTTTCGCACATGGCTGCATTTTGTGTAAAAAAGGGGTAACATAGTTTAAAGAACAAGAAATATTATGTAATTACTGAGTTGCGCCAAAAAATTGAAATACAAAAGGAGGACACCTAGACGCAGCACCCACTGACAACTGAAACATTGTTGGAGAAAACAGACATACGTATATATGCGGTTACGAGAACACGTGCGGTGAAAGAAAAGGATTAGATGAGCAGACAGATTGTATAAATGATGCGCTTCCAGGAAAGCTACCTCAGTAGCAAGCAACATAAGTGAGAGTTACGTGACACATGAATCCCCAGCTTTGTTTATGAAATACGCCTCTCCGATTTCCCGCGCTATACCGTGCCACTGAATTTAGCTTTAACTACCGTATTCCAAACAAGGGCGCGCAGCCACACTCTCTATAATATGATGATTGGTTAAAGAATGGTTGTTAATTCCTTTAAAGAAGCTTTGTGATCTACAATTATATAAATAAATTCTAAATAATACTTCCCACACGACAGCGCAGTGCCGTCCACCACACGATGTCCACACTGTGAAAGAAAATGATCAGATGTCTGCTCATCTAATCATTTTTTTCCACCTCACGTGTTGTCGTAACCACATACATATGTCTGTTTTCTTCAATAAAGTTTCAGTTGTTAGTGTGCGCTGTGTCCAGGTGTCTTTCTTTCGCACTTCAAATTTTTTTGCGCAACTAAGTTAAGATGAAGTACCAACTCGCCCAGCAGAACGTGCTTCTCAATATAATGTGTGTAAAATGTTTTAGAACTTTATGCACCCACTACGCCCCGCCGCGGTGGTCTAGTGGCTAAGGTACTCGGCTGCTGACCCGCAGGTCGCGGGTTCAAATCCCGGCCGCGGCGGCTGCATTTCCGATGGAGGCGGAAATGTTGTAGGCCCGTGTGCTCAGATTTGGGTGCACGTTAAAGAACCCCAGGTGGTCAAAATTTCCGGAGCCCTCCACTACGGCGTCTCTCATAATCATATGGTGGTTTTGAGACGTTAACCCTCACAAATCAATCAATTATGCACCCACTACGCAGTCGTGAGGAAATACGTGCAGTAACCAGTGTGCCTTTTGTAATGGTTGGCTGTCTTTAGACCGCGAAGTCACGTTGGTAATAACGTGTTGTGATGCTTGATGACAATGCACGCTTGTATCATGCAATATAGCTGCGATATTAAAGGTGTTGTGAAACCTGCATGCAGGATACATGTATTTATTAAGCATGACAGTTATTTTCCTTGCATTTACAACAAGAGGAAGTTATTCATGCTTTATTTCCAAGCAGATGCATAGCTGTGTTGTAGAGCACTTGCATGCCATGCAAATTGCCTGCATGATTTCGATCATCACTCAAACCCGAAAATTTATAATATTTGTTTTATTTGCATTCTCTCAATTTTCGATCATTGACAAGACGATTTTTCATGGAGAGCCACCGATGCCTACACCGGAATTTCTGCAGAATGAGCTCTTTACAACTGTTACGTTAATAATGCATTATTGGCAAAATGGAAAGTGGATTATGTTTACAAAGTACATTTTTAGTGTCCCGTTGGCAAGAAATATTGTTAAATGCCTCCGTTCCCACGCGCACAGAGACCTATAGACACCAGTTTTAGCAGTCGTTCTATAGGTCATTAGTCACAATACTTGTACATAACAAGCTTGCATACCAATCACTTTCGACCGAACTTCTTAAAAGTTGATTATCAACTCATTTAAGTTATTCAATGCACACGCAGTTCATACGGTCAATAGCAAGTCATATTTCGTTTTGACTGACTATGGACGCTCCATTGACACACGAGAAAAATTTTAAACATAACACTCTGTGAAAGATATCTTTACAAAACTCAAATTGGGTTCTTTTATGCTATTTATTTTTGTCAAGTCGGAATCGAAAAAGCGGAATATTTACTTGCACCGTACTATGTCTCAGACCGTGTTGACCATAGGTTCAAGATAAGAATAATCGCATGCAAGACTGACGTGTTTCAAAATGATTTGTTACCAAAAAAAATTACAAGATGGAACCAGCTGCCTTCTAGCATTGCCTCTACACTCCCAAATATTTGTTTTATTTCATGTTAGAATTGTTCCGATTTATATGTTAGAACATGTTCCGATTTATATATGAATTTCTCTTGCAGATTGTGATTCAGGTGACTTTGATTATTTGTTTGGCTGACTATGTATTTTTTGTATTCTACTTTTCGTAAATGCTCCCCCAATGTAATGCCAATTGGTGCTGTGGGTAATGAAATAAATGGATAAATAAAAAGTGTCGATAAGTAAGCAATAAATTTAAGCAAAAAGAATGTATCTCTTCAGGAAAAGTGGACTAACAGTGACATGTGCCCACCACAAACTTTAAATATGATGCCAAGTTACATTTTAGCAAATTGTTGTTGAGAATAACTTGAGATATATTGAGGATAACTTAATTAAACAAGAATGTTCTGGGGTATGTACTGCCTTTGTTTTGGAGATGATAGTGACTGCATGCAGACCTTTCAACAAACAGGTATATTTCTATCTGAAGAATGATTTGAGCAGCTATATTTTTTGCCGGTGACACAGGCTGAACTAATATAGATGAATCATTTGAATGGCTTTATATAAAGGTATCCATATAAGGCCATATATGAAAGCATCCATATAAGACCTTATATGGATGCCTCTATATATAGCCATATATGGCCATATACAGCAGCACCCATATATGGGGATATAAGGCCCATATATGGCTATATCAGGATTTGAACATATCAGTTTATATACGGCCCATATATGGGGATTCCGTATATGGGCCAGATATGCCCAATTCCTGATGTAGCCATATATGGGGTTTTTTATATAAGTCCATATATAGGATTTTTGTAAGGGTATGGGACACACGCCACGTGCCCTCACTTCACAGAAATGATTACTTATGTGGGACCTGGTATATTTTTTCGACGCCACGGCATGGCAGGTTTATCATAAATAAACGTTTCTTGAAATTTGCAGGACTCCCATATTTTGACGAGACCTCTTGGGACATCTCAGGAAACTCTGCTCACTGCATCCAAGTTTCCGAAAAAAGTGCGTCCTTAAAGTCTTCTCTTCATTCACACTCATCTTTATGTCCTTTAAAAATAAAATAGCTGAGACATCGCAAACGTAGTTGCCATGGGGATGTGGTGCACAGAAAGAGTACAAGAACACAGAAGAAACATTGTTCTCGTTGAACTTCTGCACATTTATGATATTTGTTTTCTTACATGCTGCCCAGGAAAAACTTATTTCCATGAACTTTGGAGCTCACGAAAACTGCAGAGAACCCAAGGCATTTCTCGCACACGTGGGGTATTGCTGCGAATCGCGCTTGAAGTAGTTGCCGGAAAAATTCGACGAGTACTTTTTTTTTCAAAGACTTCCGCAAAACTTTCCCGGAAACTTACAACCTTATAGACGCATTAAAACGGGTTTTCAGCAAACGGGAGCGGGGAAGAAAGTTGTTTGCTGCGCAGTATTTTGAGCTCGGGAGCTTGGAAGAAAAAAAAAGAAAATAAATAGTTCAGTGTGCTCTTGAGCCTAGTATTTTCTGAGAAAACATTTTCTCAAATTGTGATATGTTTTGATTGCGTCTGCTTATCAGCGGCTGCCATAAAAATAGAATGCAAGAAGAATGAAACAACGATAGGTGATAAGAATGACAGCCATAAAGAAGACAGCCGTGTGTATCAGCAAACGGATGTACCCGAAACTGTAGTATATATTTTGAAGAGAAAAGCGGGCATACGCACGTCCCATCGTGAAAAGGGCAGATAAACGATCAAACGATGAAATGAACACCAAGGAATGGAAGAGCCGAGGTAATGTAAACCTTGGCCCATTCACATTCAGCCAGTGATAACCGGATCGATAGATGTGAGGTGCGTCTGAGGACGGCAAATGATTGTGTTCGACATCAACTTTAAGAAGTGAGCTAGCATAAATTGGAATCGGCTCACTCATGCTACTTATGTCGCGCCTCTTTACCAGGGTCCTGGCGGCGAGAAAAATGCGTCTATTTTCGTGTAGAAGAGACTACTACTATCCTGCAGATATACCGAGGAGCTCTTTAAAAGGACACTGAAGGCAACTATCAAGTCAACGTTGCTTTTTTGAGATGGCAGTCCAGAAACTTCGTAGTGTTACTTCCGTGCCAAGGAAGTGCATATGTTGAAACGAAATTGTGTTTTAGTGTACTGCATCAAGTTAGCGCACTTCAATTTACCCGCCTCAAGAAGAACGTCTCACGTCACTGTGGTCGTGCACAACGTTGCCCGGATTCACTGCGCGGCTGCTCACAGTAATAGCAGCGGAACGGAAACAGCGGGAGCCACATCAGCAACAACGGTCATTGAACAGTTTGCCGTCATTGGCTCCGAGATGGCAGACGTGCTTGGTTCAACTGGGTCCCACTAGATGGCACGATCTGTGCAGTTTACCTAGCCGAAAATAGAACTTTTGAACCACTAGTACCATTCATCTTACTAACGTGCAGCAGTTCTTTTTTACTTGTCTCAAACAGAAACGAACAAGCCACATTTTTAGTTCGTTCCTTGGGGCTCGGAAGGTTCTTTATTTATAGCTGCTAGTTCGATTAGTAGTGTTTAATTTAGGCTGTAACTCTGACATCATCGGAATCATTTTGGGAATTTCCTGCTGCTGTGCATGTGTTCTTGTACATTTAACCTAATTTATCGGTAAGTAGGACACTGCTGTACAGGATAATATTGTCGACGTTGTCAGACATAAAGCTTTCCCCTTCACGTGAATTCTTTTGACTTTAGTGCCCATTTAATGAAGCTTCTCATCAATTCATTCTCACACTAGCTATGAATGCAAGCTTTCTCAACGCACTAAAATTGAAATTCTCAGTGGTATGTTCAATGACTACAGTTTGGGTATTGTATGAGCTTATATTCCTAATAACTGCAGATTCGAACGAAGGGTATACGTGGTTTATAGTAACAAAGAAAGAAGTATTAGCGTCTTGAATTGAGCTGGTCGGTAGTGCAACATGTTATAAAGAAGCCTGTGGTATTGCACAAAAAAGACGGATACGTTTTGGGAGATGCACTCCAAATAATTACAAAAAAAAATTAACAAAAACATCTTGCACTGAAGTGCATGGTTAAACCAGCAGCACTCCCAGGCTTTAATTAGCACGACCACTTTTTACAATGCGACTGAATTTCATGATGAAAACAAAACTACGTTTCTTCTAATGAAAAAAAATTGCTGTTCTCGTAAGGGGTTTCGTATAAACAAGCCCACTTGACTTGGCAAGGCAGATTTCGGGATGCCGACTCGTGAAATGAATATAAATGTGCTATTGATTCTCGTTCAGCACTTCGGTTCTGCTTCTGCGCTGGAGCTATGTATACGTAAACAAGTCTAGTTTTTTGAGACTTTATTTGATGCGCAGTTTCTTTATTCTCTTTTTCTATATACAATTATTGCACTCTGTGCTCTTACTGCTTCTCCCTGCTTTTCGGTATGCGATAACACGCTGAAGAAGCACTTGAACAACGCACAGAATTGGCAATCTTATTATTTGTAAGCGTGCCTTCACCGACATGATAACGTTTCCCGGAACACTGGCAAATTAGGGCCTAATGTTACAATCAATCTTTCTGTGGAGATCTCATCTGCACTTGTCGATGCTGGCATCAGCATATATGGTCGCCAACACAGCTAACTTCTTTCTGCTATGCCACCTACAGTCAGCCGAGTGATTACTGGCTTCCACTTGTAGTCTCATAAGCTCACTGCCTGTTTCCGCTTCCGGTCTGTAAAGTTTTATTGCGATAGCAATTATATAGACACTCTTGGTTGTATTTCGCCGCTGGCATCAGCGTCGACGTAATGCACCGTATATGTATACGTATATATATATTTGAAAACACTAAAAAGAAAAAAATCACAGAAAAGAAAGACTCGGGCGCACGAAACCGTACGTGGGACCTCCGCGCTGCGAATGCGATGCGTTTACCACTGAGCCACTAAGAGGTACCTCCTTCAAGGTTCAAACGCCAAGCTATCTATATCTACGACTTACCGCTGTTGGCAGGCATATCGGGGGGAAATTATTGTGTTTTCAACGTTATCAGCAAATTGGCGCTGTGAGCGCATGGCGGCTCTCGTATCTCACGCGTACTTTGGCCCGGATAGAGAATAGGATAGAGTGTACGCCCGATCAGGTGCTCTTATATTGCAATGGGGAGAATGGTACGTCTTGGCTACTCTTTGAGTTTCATCGTCAGAATTCTGTTGTAGTTACCGGGCGCACAAAAGTCACTGCAATTGTTGAGCATCCTACGTTTGCGAAAAGGGCGCGCTGTTCAGACACAGCGAAGTAACAGCTGAGACGCTATTCGCGTTAATCTCTACCTCTCAGTACGTTTCGTGCGTCCTTTGGCTTGTGCTATCGCGTTCATTGCTTCGCCTCTGCGGCAAAACTGTGACTTTTATTTCTTTTATACGCTCACCATCTTTTTATAACATACCTGAAGAGGCCTCTGAGACGAGTGACGTCAGCATTCACTGTTGACGTCGCTGGTATCATACCTAATGTAAGTGGTGTAAGAGGTCCCGAAAGCAGCGTCTTGTAAAGCGGATCTAAAGAAGAAGGTACGAGGCAGCTCCTCTGCATGTAGATCCCGACAGGCGTTCTATTTTTTTTTTTCACTTTATTCGCCAATATATTTCATATAATGCAGTTGTTTCAGGGCGGGCCTCAGGAATACCATGTTTTTGTTTTCTTCAACAATATCGCTCTAAATGTCCTAAAATGTCATTGCTGAACCTGGAAAAAGGAAAGTTTGGTAAAACACCAACTTGTGCGTCAAGAAAGCAAAAAGAAACACCGGTCTCCCGAAAAAAACAAGCAGCACTGTCACAGCGAAAGCATGAAGAACGCAGGGTTGCCGTTAAGTATAAATTCTAAAAGAAGCCCGAACTCGAGCTAAATGTAGGCAATGTAGCCACGACATTTCATCATATGACCCAAATTCGTACCCAATAGGTAAAAAGTGTTGTTATGAAGAGTTCGTTTTATTATTGAGCAATGAACACTTTTGGCCAGTTCGAGTTGAGAATAAGTGGCAGAAAAAAAAAGCTTAAATCATGTACGCCGCACCGAGTATCTTTCCTAAGTAGCCAGTGCAGAAGGACCGGAAGCACCCCTTCAAGCGAATCAGGGAGCAACAGAGCTCATAAGAAACCTTCCAGCACCCCGCCGCGGTGGTCTAGTGGCTAAGGTACTCGGCTGCTGACCCGCAGGTCGTGGGTTCGATTCCTGGCTGCGGCGGCTGCATTTCCGATGGAGGCGGAAATGTTAGAGGCCCGTGTACTCAGATTTGGGTGCACGTTAAAGAACCCCAGGTGGTCGAAATTTCCGGAGCCCTCCACTACGGCGTCTCTCATAATCAAATGGTGGTTTTGGGACGTTAAACCCCACAAATCAATCAGAAAGCTTCCAGAGTAAAAAGTTGTTATCAATTCATGCGATAAAACGCATTTTGTCCAATAGAACTCTTTTGTACTTTTGTATTTCAAGAAAAAGTCACCTAAGAGCTTTTTTGGTTGTAGGCTGGTTTTAAATCATGTATGTCTATGTATACCTCGAATTTATTTGAAATTTTCTGAGGTAACATTGGAACTTACCTTTTTTTTCACGGTACATGACTACGGTAGTAGAATTAAAAGTGGGACGACTTGGGATAAATGCACGTCTTTAAAAACAGTTAAACACTGAAATGGTTGAGACATTAGTGGCCATGCTATAATTCTTAGACCCTGAAAGGTACTCTGGTTGCTGATATTCCACTGACGCAGCGCAACCCTTTCTCTCAATTGAGCATTTAAGAGTATTTCGCAAACAAAATAGGACTGGTTAAAAACACCGTGTAATCGTAACTTCAAGTTACGCTGAATTTAAAAACACGCGAAGAAACAAAAGATGAATTCCCTGAATGATAACTGCTCTGAGGAGCAGCTCAATAGCTGCTTCGTAAACGCACGCGTTTCATTTTAACCTTTAGCATACTTGGAAATTATTACATGTTGTTCCTGTTGTTAGAAACTTTCTGGGCAGCATAAGCCACCCACGAAAATAAATAACCCGCTCAAGCGTGCACTGACAGTGGTTTCAGGCGTCAGCAGAATGCACGCGAACAAGCGCAACGTCCTCCGCTAGCGCTGCTCCTCGCTTGGACCTCTCCAGAGGGCGCGCGTGTAGTTGTCACGACTTTTGAAAATACTGAAGCCTTAGATAGCACCGCGGCTCACTGAAAGTTCAGGCGTGTGAAACTGTTTTTTTATAGGGTTTCTGAAACGGTTTTTCGAAAGTATGTAAGAGGTCACGCTACGACTTCATCCGCTCATTCCCACCGCGTAAGCGATTCAAGTCACGCCAAGCAAGACATCCTGGCTGGTAAAAGTTGCCCTTCTACAAAACCATGGTTTTATTTTCAACTTTGCCCGACATTCAGGACTAAGACTCGCCATTCATAATTGTCGGCACGTGTGCGACAGCCCGTGAATATCTATCTATCTATCTATCTATCTATCTATCTATCTATCTATCTATCTATCTATCTATCTATCTATCTATCTATCTATCTATCTATCTATCTATCTATCTATCTATCTATCTATCTATCTATCTATCTATCTATCTATCTATCTATCTATCTATCTATCTATCTATCTATCTATCTATCTATCTATCTATCTATCTATCTATCTATCTATCTATCTATCTATCTATCTGTCTGTCTGTCTAGTCTGTCTGTCTGTCTGTCTGTCTGTCTGTCTGTCTGTCTGTCTGTCTGTCTGTCTGTCTGTCTGTCTGTCTGTCTGTCTGTCTGTCTGTCTGTCTGTCTGTCTGTCTGTCTGTCTGTCTGTCTGTCTGTCTGTCTGTCTAGGTCTAGGTCTAGGTCTAGGTCTGGGTACTCTCGGGATCATCCCTTTAGCTAGGTGTAAAGCAAAATAATTATGGCAGGGCAAGATGATTAGACCAATATGACTCTCTGGTCATGACATGAATAATGTCACAGCCTCGTCGCGTGCTTCGTCAGACACTTTCCACCAAACACGTGTGGCATATACTCGTATACCACGGACAGGTGTGTGCCACAGGTATACGGGTGACACAGGTGATAGATATTATATATCTACCCAGCAATGGCGATAACAGACATTAGTTAATTCAATGCATGAGCGTTAAGAAAAGCTGAGAGCGGCAGCGTTGAGCTGCCGAATGCGAGGAAATAAATGTCAGGGACCCGACAGGAACCAAACCCAAGCATTCTGCGTATCAATCGAGTTTTCTATATCAGATTCATGAAAAGTCTTGAAACGACTTTTGAAAAAGACCCTAATGTTTGTGAAACGTGAATTTTGGTCCCGGTGCTGGTGCTGCAATTGTAAACATTACATAGGGGCTCCTATGATAGCCGTCACTTCAGGTTAACGCCAGGTATAGCTAAGCGCCATCTACGGAAGTTGATTTGATGTAGCTAGCAGTATCCAGTTATCATCTTTGCGAGTACCAGCGCTTCATATCAGCCTATCACATCTCATGCTGTTGATATTCATATTTCTGTTGGCGTCGTTTAGCAACTGTAAATAATTGGTTACATCAAACATATGCAGCTATTTAACATGTGTCTGCGTACAACATTTGTTCTTATCTGTAGCATAATTTTGAAACATTTTGCTGAAAAAAGATTACAACTGTCGCCTTCGCCCCGAATGCTTAGAGGAACATCGATTACCGAAATACGTTCGATTGGCCGAATTTTTTTTAGGTAGATGGAGGGAGCAAATTTGTTTTTTCTTATTTGTCGAATAGTTTGGCATTGATTTACGCAGCCGCCTGCGACTAAGGTTCCTTAGACTAATTTGCATATAATGCATGATAAGGATAAAAAGCCGAACAAGTTCGCAAGAGGAAATCAGCGGAACTTTCACCGGCTGTGAAAGTACACAGTGGACGCCCTGTGAAAACTAAATATTTGCCGCTATCAAATATCTCAGAGGAATGTCGTACACTGAGTTATTCAGGTGTTATTTTTGTTTTTTCTTTTTTTGAAGAACACGGGCATTGTAGGGACTGTGGCAAATTTACTGACAGTACTTTTTTTTTTGGGGGGGGGGGCATGAAATGAAAAGAGCGCCAAAATAAAATTTAATTTCTATGCTCACCGAATGTATTCCCCGAACTCTGTTATTCAATTTGCCTCTGAAGACTATGTAAGCATGTCGTACTTAACAAAAGGCGGCTATGTCAGGGTGTGTACCTAATGTCACCCAGAACACAATTCGCATTCTAAAGCATTCTGTTTCAGAACCAATACTAGTCATTCGATTTTCCGACAATGTCAGTCTGTAAAGCATGGACATTACAATCGATATTAAAGGAACAACTCTACGCTACTGACACATTTACTAACTCAAGTGTAACACAGAGTCAAAGAAAGAAAGAAGAAAGGGGATCCCATGACAACACGGTCTGTCTGTGTGTTTTGAATGTGCACGTGAGAGGGAGTGGCGCTCCTACAATTCGCCGTGTGAAGTTTTTTTTTTTTTTTTGAAGTGTAAGATTGTGAGGTGCGACACGAGAGTAGTACATCTACATTCGGTTAGGTTTGCTATAGCTAGTGTTCGCTAACGATGTTTATGGCACAGCTGAGCTGGGTCGATGTTGTGTTATCATCTCTTATAACGACTGGTGAATGCCCATTGGTTTACGCGCGCATTCAGAAGACATCTGTGTCTGGACTTCGGTAGTCACACGTCCTCAGATACGTTCCCGGCTTCAAAGAGCAGCAACTATGATTGCCAGCTACTTGTTAAAACTAGGTCTCAGCATATCACCCAAAAAATGTGCGCTGGTGGCCTTCACTCACAAAACAATGACCCCTTATGTCATCTCAATCTGCGGGTGACCCATTTATTGCGCCGAAACCCACCGGTTTCCAGGCGTCATTATTGACAAAGACCTGTGTTGGAGTCCGCATGTGGCCTATATGAAGAAGCGCCTGACCGCTACTTCCCAATTCTTCAAGTTCCTGGTAGGAAAGACGTGGGGGATGTCAGTACACGCAATGATAAAACTCTACAGAGCCCTGTTTATCGTTTTCCTGAGACATAGCTTTCCCGTGCTTAGCAATACCTGCAAGACCAATGTTCGTGTTCTACAGGCAGTACAAGCCCAAGCACCGAGAGTGCGCCTTGGTCTGCCCAGATGTACGTCAACAGAGGCAACAATTGCAATTGCTGGTGACTATCTGATACAAACTCACAGTGCTGTAGAAGTCCTGAGAACGCACATCAAACACTTCGCACGTGCTCCCTGTCATCACCTTGCACTATTGCCTTCAGAGAGGCGCTAAGCATCGTTCGCTAAATTGATTGTGAAATGCGACGAGAAACTTCCCTCGGGATTCACTCCTGCATCTAAAACATCGATACCCCTTGGTGTCTGATTCGACCCACAGTGCATCATAGTGTACCAGGGATTCTGAGAAAATCTGATTTTCATCGCTCTTGCTGAAACAACTGTCTCTTCTTCTTTTGCACCAGAAATATTGAGACAGTGTATATATATATATATATATATATATATATATATATATATATATATATATATATATATATATATATAATAAGGGAAAGAAGTGTATACCTAAGGGCTCGTTTTTCCGTGTTTTAACACAATAATAATGAGATATAACAGACAGTAATGCCAAGGAATGTACAGGGGAAGTTATTAACATTAATGGAATGTAAATAAGAAGAAAGAAGTGGATGAAAAAATTACCAACTGTAAGCAGGAATATATATATATATATATATATATATATATATATATATATATATATATATATATATATATATATATATATATATATATATATATATATATATATATATATATATATATATATATACCCCGATGGCTCCACGAACCGCCAGTGTTCGTCAGGTGCAGTAGTTGTCGCAGCAAGAGGTGTTACCATCAGCTTTAGGACTGACCACTCCACGGCATCTACAGCAGCGGAACTAGCTGCTTTGCGCGCTTCACTTTGTGTGGTAAATCGGGAACCACCGTAACAATGGTCAATTATCAGCGACTCAAGGGCTGTCCTACAATCTGTGCTCTGAGAAGTGCGTCGCCGGCCATACGAACAGCTTGTTTTCGAAATTCGATGCCTTCTTCACACTTCACACGAGAAAGGGCACCGTGTGACGCTTCAATGGCTGCCGAGTCACAACGGCGTCATAGGGAACGAACATGCCAATACTGCCGCACGGGTAGCTCTTGAAGGAACACGAGAAGAAAGCATACCACTTTGGCGGACCGATGCAGCCAGTATTCTTCGACGACTTGCGCGTGAAGTCACGTTTTCACTATGGTGCCCACCAAGCAACGAGACGAAACGTCAACACCACCTGTCCTCTTTGATGGCTCTCCGCATGCCCACTGGGCTCAACCGAAGAGCAGCCACCCTTCTTCATCGCCTATGGCTAGGAGTAGCATTTACAAAATCTTATTCATTGGTCATGGGGATGGCCAACAATGCTCTCTGCGATGACGGTCGTTGCGAAGAGATGCTACACCACATTCCTGTGCGACTGTCCGTTGTATGACATCCAGAGACAGTCACTGGCGTCCGTTATTGCGTGTATCTACAACCGCCAAATGTCTGTGGATACGATTCTGTCAAGTGCCCGAGAGAAGACATTGCAACAGAAGGTGACAAAAGCTCTGTTAAAATTCCTACATGACACGGACTTGAACAAGCGGCTGTAACATTAATGTCACACCACGAAAGACAAGACTGGACTATGACTGAGTTAGCGCGCGTGTGCTGCCGAATGTGCTGTGTTTATCTCTCTTCCCTCCCTGCTGCTCTCTATTTTTTATCTTCCCCATCCCCCTACCGTGCGCAGGGTAGCAAACCGGCTGCCTATAGGCTGGTAACCTCTCTGCCGTTCTTTTCCTCCTGTTTTCCTTCCTTACTCGGCTGCTCACTCGCAGGTCGCGGGATCGAATCCCGGCTGCGGCGGCTGCATTTCCGATGGAGGTGGTAATGTTGTAGGCCCGTGTGCGTAGATTTGGGTGCACGTTAAGAAACCCCGGGAGGTCGAAAGTTCCGGAGTTCTCCACAACGGCGTCTCTCATAATCATATGGTGGTTTTGGGACGTTAAACCCTACATATCTATATATCTAGAAGACATACACACGTCAGAAATACATGCACAGCTACCCCCTTTGAAACTCGGAATGCTAACCCATGAGCTGCTGTATACATTATTTTCTGTATATTTGTACAAGACAACTAACGCTGTTTTTGTGTGATGCTTCGGGGAAGTTATGGAGTTTTTCATGTGGCATACATTACTTGAAACACCTTCACGACGCCTTGACAAAAGAGAGCACAAAAAATACTCAGGCGTGTGTGGTATTTGAAGCAATTTTTTTTTTTCAAATTGCGATAGATATATTGTGGGCCATTTTGACGAACTTTTGCCGCCTCCGCCACCGTTGCCGTCACATTCATGTCACGTATAATGACCGACTGCCGGTGCTATTCGCACTTAAACTATGCGTATTTCCAAGAAATTAAATCATGCCAGAGGCGTAACTACAGAGACAATATGTTTATTGCATCACAAGAGAAGTTACAAGAGTGGCCATGAGTGGCCACTCTCATGGCACCACTTTCCAAAGCAGAAAAAGGATAGCAGAAGTGCCTGGATTTGTGCATACTGTAATAAGATCGTGTGTAAAATATTGTACAAAAGTGATAAGACTCGAGTAGCAGCGGAGAATCAACCTATTATATGCTCACTGGCTACAGAGGTTTATTTCAAATATTTTTTGCGCAACTGTATTGTTCACAAACACTAAACGCGCTAAAGGGACAATCAACGAGAAGCCATGTTGCACAAGCGCTGCCCCCATAATCTATTCTAATTTGATGTAACATTATCACAAAACTGAGTATTAAAGCAAAATATTAAGATACAGGTACCAGTCTCCCGAAAACAAGCTTATATATATTGACAGTGGAAGCTTGTTTATGTATAAACATTAAAGAAAAGAACAGAGCGAATGGTTCAACTCATTTGCTAACTTTAGTGAGAGATGCCTATATATGTGTCCAAACTACGCAAACAACGGGCGTAGAGCGCATATCCTAACTTTTAACAGGAGAAAACGTGCACAGCTTCAAGTCGGGTGCATAGTTAAGCGAGCACAATATGGCCACCATTCTAGCACGTGATGGCGTCACTTGAGTAGCTCCTAAGGATTGGTGCATATAAAATCTACGACAAATTACAAAGCGAACCAATAATTGACTGAAACGGTTCTCCAGGGCTCTTCGCGGCGCGATTTGTGAACGTTGACAACACACAAAGAGACACTAAAGGAATTGCAGAACTCCTTGAGACTATTATTTATAACCACACAACCTCATAATGTCGAGTGACCTTTCGTTTGCTTAAAGGTCTCCAAAGAACGTACAAGAAACTGCAATGTCTTGGCATCTATATTTATACGTACAAAAACAGCGAAAAACCTAATGAATAAAGATGTCCTATTTTGGTCGGGATAACCGCAGGTCGTTAATGGTAACTAACTGGATTCCCAGAGAAGGCAAGCTAGTTAGGGGGAGACAGAAGGTTAGGTGGGCAGATGCGATTAAGAAGTATGCGGGTATAAATTGGCAGCAGCAAGCACAGGACCGGGCTAACTGGCGGAACGTGGGAGAGGCCTTTGTCCTGCAGTGGACGTAGTCAGGCTAATGATGATGATGAAGATTTTGGTTACTGTAGAGCTTTTTTATAAACACCCATAGTAACTATATACTGCGAAAAGTAGGAGAACGGAAAATTTTGTTCCATTCATCTATACTTTATAGATGACCGCGTGAAGAGGCATAATTCGATTACACTCTAAAGGCAGACAGTGATCAAATTAGAGTAAGCGACGTGTTAGAAAATCTTTTGATTCTGCATGAGATGGCAGGTTTAAAGAGAGAGTAGGAGGTCAACAGAGAAGAGAAAATATATGCGATGTAATTCAATGCGCGTCGAGACGGTCAAAAAGAAGTGTCATGACAACACTGACGAAAAAAAAACAAAACAAAAACACCCAGCTCCTCCTTTTAAAAAGCGACTTTTGACTGTCATGCCCTGAAATATTCAGAATGGAGTATATGCTTACCTGTGCGAAGAACGTTGTTATCAATATTCTTTTATCCACAAATTCGTTGCAGGAGCACGAAAAGTACGCGACACATTTGTGTACTCAAATACCTTACGCGCCGCAACCAGCTCATAAGATGGTTGCGTCACGTAGCCTGGTTATGTTATAAGCTGGTCACGCGCTGAAAGCAGCTTATAAGTTGGTTGTGGCACGTAAGATATGTAAATATCTAAAGTAGCTTCTATCTAGCGGCCAATCAAGATTATATGCATGCGGTCAACTTAGCGAGTACAGGTCAACTATATAATAAAAAGTGTTTCGTTCATGTGTGTTTAAACTTGAACGCAAACTATGACCTACACTTATCTTTAAACAGCTAAATAATTTATTCATCAAGCATGAAGCAGTTAAAGAAATACTGAAACATGTCGCACAAGCAATTCATGATCAAACGCGGCATATTTGTTTCGTTCTGATTTTACTATTTTCGGTGGCTCTATGAATAGACTCCGACGCAACGAAAATTACTTGCCTTCAGATATGACAGTAGCCTGCATGTCGTTTATACCGAATCCTTAAATCACAAGCAAAGTAGAGCGAGAAAGAGACGTTTATTTACAAAAAGGCAGAGAGGTCATGCAGCCTGAGCGATAGCCTGCTCTAGCCTTGTACTTTACACTGAGGGAGGGAAAAGGGGTAGAGAAAGAGTAATGGATGACGATGGTGAGATAGAGAGGTGAGTATACGCAATTCTTTCCAGCTTAGAAATATGTTATAGCCGTGCATAGAGTCCAGTTGCTCCCAAAAAGGCTATAACCGCTCTTCTAATAAAAATAACCGCACATCACAGTATCACGTTTATCTTTCCACGATAGAAGAAAGGAAGTCCAGAGAACACTCTGCTCGCAAGACGAGGCGTGCATCTTTTTGTTGGGAATCTAACGACACTATAGTGCTAACCATCAGTCGGTGTAACATTCACTCTATAAAAACTTACTTGCTTTCGATTGGGCCCATACGTTTCACATGCAGTGACATACAACTTTTTCGCAACGGTGTCTGTAGGATTAAGAACCATGACACAAGCATAAAGTAACGTGAAACACGGTATGATTGACAGGCGCGACCGCACATGCCGAATAGACGAGCTTAACTGACGTTGCCGTAGCCGAAGGAGGAGCCCGGATGGATGCAAGATCAACGTAAAGAGCTCGGGAGGATTTATGTCTGACGGTTATGGCTCGCAGCATATTAGGTCAAGTTTTGGAAGCCCTCAAAATGGGTGAAATACTGTCAACACCACATGAATTTATCATTTCACGCTTTACTTTTTTATCGCAATTAGCGACGGCATGCGCAGGCTCTACTTCAAATCTCAGTTCACGGAGGTTCAAGCATGCCCGTGCATGCATTGACCGAATGACAACGACCTGCTTCTTGGCAAAACAAAAAACGTGTCTTTAAAAATCCGTCTTATACCGGTTTTTCAAGTTCTGCTTATATTCTAACTGAAGTCAACTTCTCATATCCGGATTGCTGACGACTAAAAAGATGAATTTGTGGAAAAAAAAAACAAGCTCTAAATAAGACGATTCTTGTACAAGACTTTAAAAAGTCCGTCTCATATCACGGTTTTTTCATATTGGTTGCATCCGTCCTAGAGTTAACTTCTTTAATCTGGCACGCTGTCAGCTTAGGTAATACATCTCCCAATAAGATGGTTTATATCAATTTCCTGCTGCCTGGGCCGCGATATGTCCAACGCCTTCATCCCGGTTCCACCCCACTGAGGCGGGCAGCTCCTGTTCTGCAAGCTGCTCCCTTCGATTCGGTTAGGCGACCCTTTACGGCAGAGTGATCTCAGCAGTGGTTCTGCGAGCAACCTCTACCCGTAGATTGACATCGTCTGAACCCCTTACGCTGTCGTAACACTTCGTACATAAACAGAAAAGAAAGATATTCTAGCTCTGCAGCAAGATTGTTATAGTAGGGGAGGAACGATGCAGTTCTAAGTGCGTTCATCATTCGCAGAAGTATGTCGGGCCCCAGATGACTTCGCCAAATACGTCGCGAAGAGTGCCTCGGAGCAACATGAAGACCTGAAAGACAGGAATTCTCCCGGTGTTGGTTCTTTCGCCCTGCCTACGATAACTTATACGACACAAAATGGTGCCAGGTCTGCTAACAGGCGCTCTATACGAGAAGTAAGAGCGAATCTATCTCATATCCGCATAAATCCCCAACGGCTTTCGGGTCTCTCACACGCGTCACGATGGTTCTCGTGTTTCGGTGCCCTTTCGGGGCTCGAGTGACTATCCGTCGTCGTCTCCCTTGAAGTCTAGATCACCGACGTGTCCAATTTTTTGCTTAAAGTCTGGCTATAAGATCGCTGGTTAGACAGTGAAGCAGAAAACAAAATCGTGATGCACCCAGCAATAACGTTAGTTGTCTTGGGAAGGAATCAGAAATAAAACTGAAAGTAATCCAACGCGAGTCCGAAATACGACATTCTCAAACTAACTAAATGCAAATTAATGCAAGCAATAACAAAAATGGTGGTAACAGGCTAACATAAATTGTCAAAATTACATAGACCCAGGTGTCATGCTTGCGGCGCCGCGAGAAATTCTATTAAAAGAATAAAGAAATATAACCAGCTCTTCCACTCTGCTAGCTAACGTAGTGCGACGCTATACCAGGCTTTCAAAACAGACACCGTCTTACTCAAAAAAAAAAAAAAACACTCATACGCAGCGCGGAATACGCCCTTCTTCTGCTTCCAAGTGAAGCTATGGCTTCAGGAATTATAGTTTTCAAAAGCGTTGAGCCTGGATCATACCAAAAAGCTTTCTATGTGCATATCTCATTCAAGCAGTCTTCACTCTTGCCTCAACCTTTCCGCAACTCTCAAAGAAAACATGCCGTATTCCGAAGAGTGAGCGCGAGGAATCACACGGACCTGCTGTGTTTTCAAATTACGATGATATGTCGCCGCCCAGTTTATTCTTTGTGCTAATGCTCGAAATTATGTGCTACCAGCTAGCTAATCAGTTTGTTCTTTTTAACGCCTAACTTTTCCTCTGGTGTGTTCAACCTCCTCTATTGCGTTTGATCTGCCAGTTTCTTGTTTGGTTTCTACCAGACACTACTAGTGGTGACCTATAGAGCCCCTGAATATATATAGCATGAACAGCCGCGCTAGCGTAGGAACTATTTCTGGCGTTACACTGCGCATCTAGACGCCTTCAGCGTCATTTCGTCCGTGATTGCAGCATTTGGTCACGCTATAGCATACGTTCCACAGTTGGCTGGTGATATGCAAGGACGTTCCTTTACTGCGAATTGGCGGCGAGCTAAAGTCCTAAAGTCATGCTAGTTATAACAGATTGCCATCATGATGTCTCTAATGAGCAGGCAAAATAAAATAAGAGGCTGGGTATAAACATGCTTCTTGTATTTATTAATTATTTTATTACAATCATGTGTTCAGTGTAGTTTTCCTTCAACCATTGTTCCTACCCCACGATAACAAGTTCAATAAGCAAAAAAATCACAACATATCCACAGAGTGAATAATAATGAGTGGAGCGAAGTGTCCGTCCGTGCATTCATGCGTGTGTCCATCCATCCGTGTATGTGTCCATGCGTGCGATCGCGTTCGAGAATGCAGATGTCGCGCGGGTAACACCGACGAGATGCGAGCTAAAAAAAGCCAAGCGCAAGCATCTTCAACGCGCCCGCCTTTCTGCTTCGTCCATCCAAGAGACTGAGAGAGGCACTCGTTCTCCGCGCACTCAGGCAAAAGCACGCGCAGCAGCCGATTGGAGAGTCGCGGCACTTCGGAGAGAAGCAGCAGAGTAACGCCATCTGTGAAATGAGACGAGAAATGGTCATATATTTTCTTTACTTTCTTTTTCTTTCTCGTCTCTTCTCTCGGTTACGCGTGACGAGGGACAAGGTAAGACTAAGAAGAGCTTGGCCCCTAAATTATTACCCATATTAAGTTTCATGCAATCGGCCTGGTCTCAGTGTGAGAATGAATTACTAATTCAATCTACATTCCGACTCCTTATACGGAGCATACTTTAGTGTTTCGACGATTTTAAGGTCTCGTGCTTAGCTCCCAGACCATTTCCGTTCATACAGTAGCGCTTGTCACCCTCTGAAGCTTTTGCCATTGCGACTGCTTACGAAATGAAATGTCCTATGGGAGGCTTCTCCAGGACTGTTCCTCCATAGTTTTGGCCACACAAAAAGAACGTAGACGGCACAGTGCTATATTGAAACTCCCTAAAACATGACGCAAAATTTGGCTTTACAGTTTTGAACCATTGTATGATATCACTCGCATTTGTCTTTCATATTCAAATTTATCTTTCAAAGCTGTCAAGAGCACATCGAAGCTTTTTTTTATTTGCTGCGGCATATAGTTCCGTTAATTATTACTCTAGCTTTCATCTTTGTACAGAAACAGCGGTGAGCTCGCAACGAAGGAGCTGATCTCAACATAGTGAAACAGGCTACATCAACAAGTCTATTACTGCTGTAGACTTCGCTATACAGGCTTCGTTCTGGTGCGTAAGCTAGTACCGTGCAGTTACCTGGAGTACTCAATTTGCGATAAGCTACCAGTGAGTGATTCACGTTAGTGAAAGCGTTGAACAACCCAATTAGAGTCTCTGCTTATTGTGCTAGCAAAAACTACAAGCAGGGCGTACTGCACGAAGTTGTTACATCGAAGGGCAGATGTAATAAAGTAAACATCAGGGCGCGTTTTGCGTACTGATCAAGGGCAAAGAAAGTGGCTGTGGTTCAAGGAATCGCGGCCGGGCACTTCTTATCGCCTACTATTTTTGTAATGTACCAACTGCACACATTCAATGAAGGCCAGGAATTGCTTCACGCGAATCTTCGTTGCGACCGTACATCGTTTTTTGAATGTGGGCTTGACAGAACATTTTTCTATGAACATTTTTTTTTATGACTGCGCCTCCCAATGGCATGTGTAAGGCTTCCCATCAGAGGGGAGGAGGCACGAATGGTTCACCGCAGTGCCCTCCTCCTGCATTTGTGTATTTGAACTCTATCCATGTCTCGCAAACTAGTCGGATTGTCGTAACCTCATGTGACAGTTTGCCTCGTCACTATAGTCTTGACATGGGACGTATGCATTCTCGGACTGCCCCCGTGGTTTTTACGCACGAGTAGATGAAATCCCGTGCAAAATAATAATAATAATAATAATAATAATAATAATAATAATAATAATAATAATAATAATAATAATAATAATAATAATAATAATAATAATAATAATAATAATAATAATAATAATAATAATAGCGGCCTTGGTAACTTTCCAGCAACGTTGCATTATAGTTTTCAATTTACAAGCACTGAAAATTCTATCTACAACTTAGAGAGGACGTGAGAATGTCTACCCTAAAACGACAATGCGAAACCACTGGCCGCTACACGCAAGACTAGGTGAAGCTTTAGGTGTCGTCATCGAGACAAAAGGAAACCTGCATGGACGATAATCGAGCATGAACGCTTTGCCTCTATGAGCGTCTATGCAGGTCTACACTTAGGCAGACGCCACCAAAAAAAATCACCTATTTATTGCGTACAGCGGCCAGTGGTTTCACATTGTCATTTTAGAAGTGACCTTTCCACGACCCCTTCAAGAACTTCGCAGTTAAGCGAAACAACCGGAGGCCACCAATCACTTCGTTCAATTGAGTTTCAATGACGCAAAAAGATGCCAAGCAGCTTATTTGATGCACAACAGGACTGATTAGCGAACACTGCCAGATTTATCAGACTTGCGATGGAGCTACGAGAAGAATAAAACTGAGATTATGAGCACGGTGTTGATAATTCGCATTAAAATTTCATCGCCCTGATGCCTGCCGATTCTGTCTTCTCAGTAGCTTTAACGCTACTGCTTCGCAAAGAAAATCGATCGCGTAATTTAGGATACGTGCCGTTCATTCAAGACTTCACGCATAAAGACCAAGATGCTTTGGGGGCAGCTGCAAAATTTATTTCTCTCACTTCGACTAAGCTTGTTGCGGGTAAGTAGCGCTTACAAACAAGTAAGAGTTGACCGGCAAAGCCGAAGGGCTGTTTTTACGTAATATTTGTGATTAGTAGGGTTTAAAGACGACTAACTTCGACAAACGGTGAAGCGTGCAGTGACGCAACGCCCAGCACTCCAGCTGCGATGCTTCTACAGACGCAGTCGGCAGACTAATCTAGACCTATGGTATGTGGCCCATATGTTGCCCTATTTGCGTCCTTACAGAATGTTGTATGATAGCCATTCATGCATTCATATATACTCGCTTATGCACGCATTCAGTTTATATAAGCGCTTAAAGGGTATTCACGTAAGAGATGCCTTAAATTAAAAAAAAAATGTGGAGCGTATCATGCAAAGAATTCCGAGTCTTCATCGCCAGAATAGCTGATAAAGCTTTCGACACCGACAATATGCATTATAGGTTAGGCTTAATCTAGTTTGAAACTAACGTGTGTGCAATGTAATAAGGAATTCGTCATTCAATAAAAACGTTGGCGTGTTTTCAAGGGGTCGTGACGTCGAAGAATGTATCAGACTGCATTTCAAATATCAAACTGTTTATTTGCTCGAACTTGTGGCTGGTAAAGGGAAGGGTAGATTACAGCGATACACACTGGCACAAAGCACCGGCCGTCGATCAACTGGCAAACGCTGACGCGCGTCCGACATTACACCCGCGCCGTCGAATATTCCAGCGCTATCGCTAGCGGCCCCATAGGCTCCAGAATAGTCCGTAATGTTCCCATTGTGGGCGTAATTTTAACAAAATCATCTTCGATAGCCCCGCCGCTTTTCGAGCACTGCAGGCGTGTTTTACGCGTATAATTACAGTGTAATGAAGTGATAACAAGACTTCAGGTATAGGAATGTGGCAATATAGATGGATTACTAACGCGGTGCAGCGTATTCGTGAACTGTTATCAATTCCTTTCATAAACAGCAGACGAGCTCTTATGGCGTTTTGACTCGCCATTTGATAAACTAGTTTTCCGAAGTGTTTGGTTACAAGTGATGTTCTATCGAGGTGTTCTGGCATAGCTGGTGCATACTGCGAATGTGTTCTGTGAAAGCATATGATAATGTCTGCTCAAAGTTCACAGAAACGTCATGCGTTGTTTATTCTAGCGAGAACAGTTGCACAGGAGACGATGAAAAAGCACTTTGTAATTTTAATTAGCTCAGCTAGATGAACCAGTCATTGTGATAAACATCTGCGCGAGATACTGAAGACGATGGCGTTGTCCGATGTTACCACTGGGCGGCCACGATTCATTGAGCCTTTATAAATAGTAGGCGCTGGGTGACGACTTCGTGATCCAGCATGTAAAAGCGCGTTCGATAAATAAAACATGGAGGGCGCTTGAGCTCCGGTTTGAAGAGAAAAACGCGGTGACGTAATTAGGCTCCATGGGCGTCGCCTTCAACCAAAAAAAGAAAGAACATTCCCTTCCGTAACATTGGCTGTTTCAAGCTCTCCACATAATCGTTATAACTTATGGCGTTTAACATTTCAAAACGACGATTTGATTATGAGAGATTCTGTAGTGAAGCGTTCTAGAAATTTTGACCACCTGGGGTTCTCTAACGTGCACCTAAATCTAAGTACGCATGCCTCGAGTATAATAGCCTCTTTCGAAAATTCGGTTGCCGTGGCCGGAATTTGATTCCGTGACCTGGGCGGGTCACCACTCGAGAGCCAGAACCAATATACCACCGTGGCAGGTTACAAGCTACTCTAGAAGGCCTATTGTGTGTACAGTCACGAATCGCGCACCACGCTACAATACTTTATTTTGTAAATGTTGATTTAGCCCCTACGCCTCAAGTGTGCTCAGATTTGGGTGCATGTTAAAGAACCCCAGGTGGTCGAAATTTACGGAGCCCTCCACAACGGCGTCTCTCATAACCATATGGTGGCTTTGGGACGTTGAACTTTTCGTATCAATCAATCAATCAATCACTACGCTTCAGCAAAAGTGCCACGCGCATCTACGCAGCTGTAAGCTTTGTAATAGATGTGTGAGCACTAAACCACGCATTGTTTGCGCAATATACATGTTTCGGGGCGTTGCGGGATTCAAAGAATTCGTTTCGCAATACTGCACGGAGACTCTTTTCACGAGACCGTGCTTTCATAGCATTTTGTCTTCTTTATCATGCACGAAGCAGCATGAAGCACTGGCTTGGCTTCATCATGAGACACCTGTTGCCACGCAGAAGGGCATGGTCTGATTCTCACTCGGACCGATTAATTGTGTGTTAAATCTTTGCTTGCAACTATCCTAGATTTTTTTTTGTCCCAGACAACGCTGGTTTTTCGCTCACAACCAACCATGTCACCACCAGCATTTGAATTTCTGCGAAGCAAGCACTTTAACGCGATCGCGCAAAGTTAAAAAGTATCGCAATACAAGAGTATCGTGATAGTATCTTGAAGTATCTTACTTTTTTTTTCTATCGGGATGCATTTTCGAAATGTATTTGTATATGACCAGGGAAATAGTTTTGAGAAGTATCTGTTATATCGAGCTACTGCGCAGGACACCGCTATCTCGTTGCAATTTTCGTCGGAAGTAAGCTAATCTCTCCCTAACGTGAAAAGTAAGCCTTCTATGCTACGGCAAGCAAGGGCATGCCGCTGCTCGCCGACACAGCGAGAGGATGCGAATAGTTCCTCACGCGGACCGAATGCTTCGTGTGGTATAAAGTGCCTGATAATATGTAACCACAGAATCACGCAGGCAGTCATGTTCTGCCGATGAAAGTCGCAGTTTCCAAAAGCAAGTGTCACACCCTGAACTCCTTTTGGCGGCAAATCTTTTCGGCTATCTGGTTGAGGCCAAACCAGCGTTTTCTAAATGCGTGCCTATATGCTATTCCTTGGGCGCAGTTAACGCCACAATACCAACAATACAAGGGCGCAGCCAGAAATTCTTATCGGGGGTCGTTCAACAGTAAGATACTTTATGTATGTTCATACGTTCGATTGTATATGTGTGTATATATACGCAAGAAAAACTTAATATTTCGTAACGGGGGTCAATTGGACCCCCCCCCCCCCCCCCCCCCCCCCTCTTTGGCGACGCCCATGCGGCAGTACAGATACTGCGTCTAGAATAAAAGTATACTTCTTCTTGACTCACTGGTGTTTGCTCTTGAACCGAACCCCGCCGCGGTGGTCTAGTGGCTAAGGTACTCGGCTGCTGACCCGCAGGGTGCGGGTTCAAATCCCGGCTGCGGCGGCTGCATTTCCGATGGAGGCGGAAATGTTGTAGGCCCGTGTGCTCAGATTTGGGTGCACGTTAAAGAACCCCAGGTGGTCTAAATTTCCGGAGCCCTCCACTACGGCGTCTCTCATAATCATATAGTGGTTTTGGGACGTTAAACCCCACATATCAATCAATCAAATCATGCTCTTGAACCGACTTAAATGTTTGAATTGCCAGTTTCAACACGGCAAAACATCAATCCCGATATTATCGTATGCCTAATAAAGGTTTTTGCGAAGCATCACTATTTCCAATATCAAGCAAGTATTTTAGCATTTGTGAACTCGTATGATGTATTTCGGTCCATCTGTATTCTAGAACACATTTATGGTCTTTTTGCAAAAGTATTTGAGAAACATCCGGTCACGTCAATACAAATGCACCCCAGTAGTTGTATTTTCGTCTTCCAGTACATGCATTTCAGTATCTGTATACCGGAACACATTTCTGAATATCTCTGTCCAGCCCCACTATCACGTTAAAACAACCATCGCTTCTGCACTCCTTATGGATCATGACATCTTCAGCTGGACCCATATGTTCACGTCATGACGCAACGCTGCCGCGTTAACTCTTGCTGGGAGTACTTTCCAAGATCAGGTTTCAAAAAGGTTACTAATGCTGGCACGTTCTTACATTTCAAGCACCTGCGCAGTGCAGCTCTTCTTGTAACGAGTTTAAAGTATTACTTAAATGTCGCGTATGTCACCCTGCGCTAGAGGCTTTTATTCCTCGAGTGCACGTCTAAGGTGCAAGTGCAAAGTAGTTACCCAGGCTAGAAATCAGAAGATTACGTCGGAGCACGTCGAGCTTGGCTAAATATTTCGTAAGCCTGCAGTAAGAGGCGCAAAAGAGACTGGAAAAATGTGACGGTTATCCTAAATTCCTGCGAATATCGATGCGTGAATTAGCATGCGTTAATGTCTACACGTAGATGTCTGGTGGCTCTGAAGGTGAAAACGAATTTGCTCTTTTCTCAGAAGAAGTACTCAGCGATATTGCGCAGTTGCAGGATGTTCGCGGAGGTGATAGACATTTTTGCCGTCCTGCCATAAATCAATATTAAATTGAAAGCAGGGCACCTTGCGAGGCCTCGATTTAGAGTCGCTATAAGTGGAAATCTCGGAAGAAAGATTTCTTCTCTTACCAGAAACCACCCGGGACTTGGAGATGTTCCTTTGGAACAGGATTTTCGAAGAACGCAGGCTAAGGCGCTAGTGGTCACTAAGTTTTATTTAGGCACAATGCCTCCATGCATATATATATATATATATATATATATATATATATATATATATATATATATATATATATGGCACAACGGGAGCGTTGTCAACGTGGTTAAATATATTTATTTCAGTGTCAGTGTGGTTTCGTGCTCAGTGTTCACAGCGGTTTTTTTCTTCTTTTTCCTTTCTTTTTCTTTTTTTAGTTCTTTCTAACTCTCTCAAACATCTTTCAAGGCGAGACGGACGCGGCAGCAACCATATGAACGTCCATGTTAGTGTAACTCATCCCCCCTGACGAAGAGAGGACCCCTCCCGAAACTGTTGGGAAATAAATATATATAACCGTGTTGAGAACGCTCTCGTTGTGCCATATCCCATACCTTCACAAAGACTAACTGGCCCATTGAATAATTACTCCCAGTATATATATATATATATATATATATATATATATATATATATATATATATATATATATATATATATATATATATATATATATATATATATATATATATATATATATATATATATATATTGACACGCGCGCTCGTTGTGATTGTTTGCGGGGAGCATTGTTATCACTTTCTGTTAAGCGCAACGCAGGCCGCGTTTATCTTGCATGCCACTCTGGAACCGTGTGGATCATTCTTGAAACTTTGCATGCTTGACGCGCACATTTTAGCAACTTCTGGAGCTCCAGAGATAAATCGAGAACGCGATATGACGCGTGTATAAAAAGCCGGCGCAGTGCGCCACTAGGCAGTCTTTTTTTCTTTTCCGTCGACCGACGACTGTTCACGCCGCTGTTGCTGTGAGTTGTGTTTGGCCTTGTTTTGCTGGGCACAAGTTCGCCCAATAAACAGTTCGCGCGACATCGCCCTGACTCCGGTGTGCTTCCTCTCAAGTGCTGCGTGTGTCACAACCGCGTGACAATATATATATATATATATATATATATATATATATATATATATATATATATATATATATATATATATATGAGAAAGATAGAGAAAGGGCACTTATATCAACGGTTATTCGCGAAAGTTTTTTTCGCAATACGACTGACTTCATTTGGCATATTATTTTTACAGGTATACATTAGAGGTGAACTTACAGGTGTCCGTGCGGTCAGTAGAGCACGAATAAAGAAATGGGCTAGAATTCCTTAACTATTTACCGTACAGACGGGAGCCGTTGCCAGCAAACGAACTTCGCTAAGGCTAAGTTCAAACAAACAGAAGAGCTCCTTCAATTTGCTTTAAGCGCCTCGCCGTGCCCGCTTTGTTGCCATTACCTATACCATCTGCAGAATTTGTTTCCGCTGGCAGCATCTGCCTACCTCTTCTCCTCACCTTTTTGTATGAAGGAAACAAGACATCCTAACCACTTTCTCAGGTGCTGCGTCGAAGTCCGAAATTCGTAATTTGCTTAGGCTGTCCTAAATTGGTGCAAACTTGAGAATAAGATACAAGAGGCAGGCTGAGGTCCTTTCCTTTCAATGTTTACGTACGATTCCGTTTTCATTGTGTCCATAATGCCTTCACAGCCAGATCCTGTCTCCGATTAATCTTTTTTTTGCTATTTTTTGTAGCGTTATCATGTCATCCTCGCTCCAGAACTGCTTTGCCTGCAGCCGTGTTCAGTCTACTTTCTCTTTCTTCCGCTAGAGGGCAGCACTGGGCAGCCTCTGGCGACCGCTTGGAGAACTACGTGTGAAGGGAATTGGGAGGAGTTTGGGGAGCACGGGAAAGGGAACGAGGGAGCCAGGAGAGCGAAAGGAAAAGAGAAAGGGGTTCCTTTTTTTTTTTCGTGCTTTCTTTAGCGCGCGACGGCGATTCCTACTAGCCCGCGCTGCGTCACTTCGCGCCGGTCTTCGGTCGCCCGCTGGCGCCTGTTTGAATGCGTAGAGCGCGGGGCTTCCTTCTGCTTCAGATCGGACTCTGCGCTTTCACCGGGGCCACGCACGTCTGCTCGCTCTGCTGAAGTTCGACCCAACTCGCACGTGACTGTTCTATCTGTGCCATATCTCGTGCCGGCAAAGTTCTCGTCGCCAGTTCGTGGATCTTATCGACTTTGACATCGCACGCGACACGTGCATTCCAGTGGCGACGCCATTCTTTCGGTGCTATTTGAATCATATATTTTTATTACCTGGTGCGTGAGATTTTAAAACGTGCCCCTGAAAAAAAGGACGTTGTGTTTCGAAGAATTCTACGTCGCCCAGCAAAACAGTTTGACGCCTTCTCACAAGTGGAACAGACAATGCTTCGTTCGAATCGTGGTAACTGGTAAGCCCGTTGTGACGGCAAGTGGTGCTCCGGAGGAGTGATTACTGACCGTGACTGACTGTTTTAATGCTACGCGTGGTTAGAGCGCTAACAATCTAAAAAAAAAAGAAGCCTTTTCTCGGGCACGTTGCAACTGGTCATCGTCCGGCAAATAATGGTGAAGGATTGAACATCGACCTCCAATATCGTAAGTCGGTGTGCGCTGGATAAAATAAGCCCTGGAAAAGCTTGCCGAGGCACTTTGCATCGCTCCTGTTATCGACGTTGAACAGGTGAGCGTTAAACGGCTTTTTATATTGTCGTCTGAGTACGGCCGAGGTTCAGAACAACCTAATATGGACATCTTTATTTTTTATTTCGGTGTATTTACAAGCCTCATCCTCTACACCGCGTCTTTTTTTTTTCATTCTTTTTTTCGCATCATTGCGGTGGTGATTCAAACGAAAATTTGACGGAAAGATGCCTTCAGATACGTTTTCATAGTCTACACCACAAATTAAATTTGAACCTCCTTCATGACGTGCGGTAGCAATTAACATGCCTATCGCACAACGTCTACAGTTATTTGCCTATCACGCGCTTTGCATCCGCTGCCGCGGCTGTTGCATTCTAAGCGAATAGTTATTCATTCACCTAAGAGCAACTTTTTTAGCCGGACTTGCTAGCACAAGCTGTTACGTTCCAGTGGACATACTCATCAGAGTCTCCGAAGAAGCATTTTTATGTCATTTATCACCTCATTCAAGAACTTATCTGAAAGCTGGCTCATGCGAACAATAAGAACTTGTGCTTCTGTTGTGGTCAATTTGTTCGAGTTTCAGGGGAAGGTGTTCATAGAACAAATGGGCGAAATTCGAGTAAGAAAACGATCACTCCTTTTAGCGCATGCTTCACGACTATTTCCCGTTCAGTACGAAATATTAAGATGAAAGCAGTAAGCCAAGAAGAACGAGACGAAATTTATGCATCATCGACTAGTTAAAAAGGTTGTTAGTTCACAAATTCTTGCTTTTTACAATGTCTGTCAAACACCGTCAATGCGAAAATTGAATCACAATACGTCCCCTACCTATGGGTGACATGGGCTTTCATACGCTCTGATAACTGAACGTTATTAATGCGAAGCATTTCTTAGCGAACGTCTCGGAATGTTAGCGTGTCTATTGATCTATCTATTTATCTAACTATCTAGCCGCTTACGTTTGGATGCTCTCGTGGTCACCCCCTTTACTTGGCGTGGACCAAAATTAGCAAGGGAGGGTAAAATGATTTACGAATATGACGCGCTTGTCAAGACATGAATAATGTCACAAACCCGTCGCGTACGTCGTCAAACACTTCCCGCCAGACAGCGGCATATACCCACGGGCGGGTAGGTGCCACTGGTGCTTGACACTTAGTATCTACCGAGGAACGACGAGAACACACATGGGCAAATTTAAAGCGCGAGCGTTAACAAATACCTGACATATAGCGTCGACCCGACGAATGCTAAAGAATAAATATCTGGGTCCCAGCTGGAATCGAACCCAAGCATTCGGCGTGGCAATGAAGTATATTACCACAGAGCTACGCCAGGTCTTGAAACAGCTTTTCAAATATAGACGCTAATCTTCGTGAAACGTCCATAGTGGTGCAGTGTTGCCGACCCAATTTTATAAGCATTACATATGTACTCCTCTGATACAGCCGTCAAGTCGGGTTAACGTCAATTGTGGTTAGTTGCCATGCGCTGAAGTTAACTGATGTAGAAGTGTCGAGGGCTAGAATCCTCGCGGGCACCAGCACTTCATATCAGCTTCTGGTGTTGCTAATACGCATGTTTAAGTTCACATCGTTGCGCAAGTGCAAGGAACTGGTTATATAGGCACCTGCAACTCTTCAACATATGTCTGCGTGCAACAGTTGCACATAAATTTAGTGTCATTTTATGACGTGTCGCTCAATAAAAAAAATGCAACACGATCATCTTCTTTACGCATGCTTCGCATAACGTGGTTTCCAGGTACGTGGTATCTGCCAATTTTTTTGGTTCTTTCTAAATCATTCAGGTTCTTCATGCGCTATCGTGTTGTTATGTTGTGGCCTCTTCTGAAAGTTTTACTGAGCACATCATGGGCTACAATACCAGAATAATTGAACATTCATAATTGTGCTACAACAACACACGAATGAAGAGCATGCACTCAGTCTTTGTTTTGTAGCCATTGCCTTACTTTAGTTAAGCATATGCTCAGGAATAGCATTACGTACACACTATGAAACCGAAGGAGGACAAGAAAAAAGTAGTCATATCGAGCGAAAAGCGTGACAATTTTTATCAGTTTTTTTTCGAAAATCGCCTTTTTTTGGTGTGATAAGGCAGTTTTTTTAGAGAAAGCTGTCATGCGGTGTGCACTCATCTTGTGACACGCTGAGTGCTAAAATATAGCTAGGAATGTTGGCAACATCGTCAGCTTCATGGTTAGATCTAACACATTACCAGCGACATTCCCCTTCACACACTGACTAAACGGGCTGAATGTGAAAACAAATTGATATATTGATTGGTTCATTGATATGTGTGGTTTAACTTTGGAGTTTAACGCCCCAAAACCACCACATGACTATGAGAGACGTCGTAGCGGAGGTCTCCGAAAATTTAGACCACTTGGAGTTCTTTCAATCCACACAAATTTGAGCACTCGGGTCAAGAGCATTTTTGCTCCGGAAATGCAGCCACCGCCGCCGGCATTTGATCCCCGACCTGCAGGTCAGCAGCCGATTACCTTAGCGACTATACGACCATGATGAGGCTGGCTGAAATGTGAAATCAAGACTTTGAACTACCATAACGTCAGCTGCCCCATCTTTACTACTACCCACTAAACTAACAATTAGGTACACACAAAAGTTAGAGGCTTTAAATATGTGATTGAAATAGTTTTGTACTCCGTTCGATTCAAGATACATTTATATTTAATTATTGGCACGCGATTTTTTGTTTAATTGTTATACATTCCAGTTTAACCCACAAAAGCTGCTTGTAATGCTGAACGCAGACCATTTTGCAAATGTTCGGCAAGCCTCACGAATGTCTGAGAAGACTGCGTTAAGATTACGCTCCGTACGCGAGTAGAGAAGTTTATTCTAGAGCTTTCGCTGGCAATAACACTGGAATATATAAATATTCACGTGGTTTACCGCAGACAAGACTATCAAAGACCGACACTGTTCGCCTCGAGCAGCGTCCATTGTGCTTGTCTGTGGTTCCACATTCCGTTTGCCTGCCATAAGAGCGACCAAAATAAAGGGTTTCATTTTGAACACGCTGCCTGCAGTCTTCGTCAACGTCGCAACCCAGTGACAACATGTGCCGATGGGCTACTTTGCGCACTGCTTCATAAAAAAGACATTTTTTTTATTATTCCAACTATTCAAATCGTTACTTTTTCCAATTTTTGGAAACTGTTTTAATTTGGAAGCTGCAGAGTAATTAAACTTCTTAAACAGTAGTGTTCAAGGAATTAACGCACTTCCTATCACAAAAAAAAGCAATTGGTAGCTATAAATGACAGCTCATCCTTCTTACAAACTATAAGATCAGCTGCACCTCAGGGAAAAATATTAGGGCCCCAACTGTTCAATGTTTACATCAGCTACATAACAAGAATCAGCAGTAGTGTGGATTTCATAATTTATGCAGATGACACTAAGATATTTTTTCACAGCATTGATTTAGGTGAGCTTGCAGATACAACCAACAACATTCTTAACATTTTTTCATGTTGAGTACCCTAAATAATTGGCCTATTAACACAAAAATACACAAAGCTATGGTGTACGCACTAGCTCAGAACCTGTCTGTCGAGTTTTGGGTATATACCCAGGACCTGAAATAATTTAAGTTGTAAAAGAAGTTCCGTCATTAGGAGTAATTTTATTAAACACCTTAACTGGGACCAACACGTTATAAAGTAACTAGAAATATAGCAAGGACATGTAGTATCCTCTCTGAATTTCTACAGATGCTTCCAGAGAAGCTCCAGCTTTTACTCTAGACTGCGCTGTTCTCATCTCACATAAACTATTGTAGTCTGGTGTGGGCGGATACATTTAACGAAAATAAAAACGAAATATTTTTATCGCAGAAGATCTTCATATTGCAGATGAACAATATGACGCACATAAAAGTGGTTTATTCTGAGAATGCAACATTTTGCCCATTGATAAAGTACACAGCTTTAGTCTTATAATTATATTGAAAAAAAGGTTGCTATCAAACAACACTTGTTTTCTGAAACTGTGTAACCTTAGGCAAGCTACACCATCCCATTACAGCCTTAGGCAAAAGTCTCTCTAGCTCGTATCATATTTTCGAATAATCTATGGTTTAAAAACACTTCAACATTGAATTCCCGCTTGTTTCTGCATGTATTAAAATTAAAACATTGCCATCTTTGATATACCTAAAAACAACTTAAGACGTTCTTCATCCAGAATGGCGGCGTGTAGTTATTTTTTCTCAATTGTTCGACAAGAACACTGTCTAAAAAACACCCTATTATCATTGCTCATGTGTGTAATTATGTCATTTGACGTTGTCACTTATTATGTAAATTTTTTTTCTTCTTTTTTCACGATTAAAACATGTAACTTTTTACTTAGCAGTGTTTTTCATTGTACCTTTTCAAAACTTGTGTTTTTCGTATACTTACTGTTGTACACTTCTTTATAATTTGTAGGGTTTTTACAGCAACAGCTGTTACGACATCCTAACTTGGGTCACGTGCTGTCGTAGTTTTCCGCCGCCACCACCACTGGTGTCCATAACCACAACGCACAAAATTATAAATGCTAGTACCAATGACACAGTGGGGCTCGAACCCGGGTCCGCTGGGTGCCAGCCCAGTATTCTACCACTAAGCCACGCCAGCGCTTCGGAACTGTTGGCAAACTCGCCTTAGGCAGGCTTGTTTTCGGGAAAGCAATCGCAATATTACGACTTTTAAACGGTTTTAAAACAGCGAAACGGTTTAAACAGCGAAACAACCAGTCGTCGCACAATGCGAATAGCGTAACAAGTGGGTCATCCGTTGCTTCAACCCATTACAAAAGCTTGTTCTTGTTCACTCATTAACTGTGGGGGATATCCAATTTAGGCATAATGCCTCATCGTCGTCAGCCACTGCATGAACAATTGGCACAAAATTTTTTGCAAGCGTTTAGCGGATACCACGCTTCTCAGAAGAATGAGAAAAAATAGCATAGGGAATGCCGGCCTACTACCCAAAAACACTTATTATAAATGTCGTAGTGGGTATCCAGCAAGTGTGCTTGCAGGGGTTACCCTATGAGTTAAAAAAAAAGGGCTCTGAAAGACCACTCTTCTAGCTTTCGCCGTGACTGTACTGCGCCTTCCGCGCAGGTCTGGTGTTTTTGTTAGCCGTTTAGCAACACGCGTATTGTTTTCATGACTGACTGTGAGCTATTTTATTGTTTTATTTTGTTGCTTATTTGTGTGCGTATGCTTTGCTCATTTCTATGTAAATCTGAAACTCTGATGTAATGTGCTGTTTTGTATTATTTCATAGTTTCAAAATCGTATGGCCAAAAAGTTTGACCATGCGAGTGGTGATGGTAGACGAGATAATGTGCGACAATGAAGTCTTGAAACGTAAGACTCAGTATCCGTGAGTACCTTGACTAGGGTTACTTTCTGTTTTCACGTCTGAGTTCTGTGGTTTCTGTACAAAAGGGCAAAAGCCTCGTCAAGCTGCTGACATAGCAGCTTTTTGCTCCCATTTTTGCGTTTTTTTTTCGCGATTCTGTAAAGAAAATGTTCATTAAAACTGAAACTCAAACTTGTCGAACTAAAGTCTCCCCATCTACCACACGACTGGAAAAATCAAAATGGCACTTAGTTTTCACCGGTGAAATTCGCTTCAAAGCTGAATACACTCGCATATCAAACATTGCATAGCGGCAGTACACTCACTAATAAAGCACAATGTCACAATATCAAAGCCATAATAAAATGTTTAAATTCACGTTCGGGGCACTTCTGCGAGTACATTATACATTCTAGGCATATTATTATATATTTCACAACTGCGAGGCTCAAGAGCCTCGCTGTTAAAAAGAGCCGGGCAGTTGCGAGGCTGCAGGTGAAGCCTCGCAACTGCGCCTGCAGGACCTCTTTGCGTATGTGCGTTGAGTCGCGTCATGCTTTTTTTTTTGGCTTTCTTCTTGCATTTCTTTCGTCTTACTGTCTGTAGGAAGCGTGATATGTGGCGTCGTCTATTATTGGAAGCGATTGTTATTCTCCTGCGGCCTTATAATGAATGCACGTTTGCATGAAAGACCAGTTATAGTAACCGTTGCTGTGAGGGTTCGGCCGGGAAGCAGCGTGCGTTAATGTCGGACAAATAGAGAGCGACTTACACGGATGCAAGAGGCACGTAAAAGACACATGAGTGCCGACTTACAACTGAAATTATTTTTTGCATTTGGACACTCGCCCAACTCGCCGAAGTGGAGGCGTTATTGTTGCGTTAAACCTCGCGTTAGATATAGCGGAATGGCACGTTGAACGTCTCCGTACAACATGCATATACGGGGAGAATGCTGTGTGGCACATCTTATACGAGACGCAGACGCAAAACACGCACGCGAACTTGACGCAAAACACTCAACAACGACATTCAAATCTTGGGATGTCACTCCGCAGTCGAGAACCTCCGGACATTGCCTTGAAGCCGTTCGCGGCATGCTATATAGAAGGTATACTGTGGCCAACATCGCAGATTACCTTATCGAAATTCGTCTAGGTCAAGTTGATTTCAAGCTGAGGAGCAGCCAGGCACGTGGAACGGATAATCGACACCCTCCCATGTATCCCACGAAGTGAGAAGAAAATCCATTCGAATTTCTCAATTGATTGATTGATATGTGGGGTTTAACGTCCCAAAACCACTATATGGTTATGAGAGACGCCGTAGTGGAGGGCTCCGGAAATTTAGACCACCTGGGGTTCTTTAACGTGCACCCAAATCTGAGCACACGGGCCTACAACATTTCCGCCTCCATCGGAAATGCAGCCGCCGCAGCCGGGATTTGAACCCGCGCCCTGCGGGTCAGCAGCCGAGTGCCTTAGCGACTAGACCACCGCGGCGGGGCATTCGAATTTCTCAAAATGGAATGGAATGCCTCTGGTTGAAGAAAAGTTGATCTTGGTCCGGGAATCAAGCACAGTGGACCAGTGCCTTCTGGAGGTGCTCGCCCTACTAACGCGTTGAGCAGAATGATGGTATCTAGCAGCGCATGCGTGATTCAGTCTATAAGTAGAGACACATGAACACAGAAGTGTTCACAAAAACTTTCCTGCCACCCAGAGAGATTCAAAACACCATCACTATGCATATACACTGAAAGCAGGGAAATCCGACTGTCCCACGTTAAAAAAGATTGGATAGTTCGGACGTGTTCCCAGGGCCCGGAAAACATACGAATTGTTCAATAGGGTCAAACTTTTGTTCATTCGGTCGAATTTGGTCGCAACTCGGTTAATTCGGACGATCCTCGGAGAGCGCCTAGCGCGAAGCGTCGCAAATGTTTGCGGCGAATTGGCGCCTACGGCGTTCACAAACAACCTATAGACGAGGTGGTGCTGTCTGCATCAGTATCTTCGTCAGTTAGTGACCCCCGATTCGTCCACATGCGGATAAGGCACTCCGCCGCTGCTTCGTTTAAACTCGAAGAACTGAGCGTGCGACTTCACAAAACAAAAACTTGACGGGAAGTTCAAATATGTTGCGAAATTCGTGTGAGTTAATTATTAGAGATATGTTTACTGCGACTTAACATAACAACGTATAAATAAAAAAAACTACAGAGACTACATGTAAATGCATACTGGGGATGCCACCCGCATAGGTGGCGAAACGTCTATGTAGTTTATGTTCTATTTCGATATGTCAAGTCGTCGAAGATATTTTTAATCGTGGCGGAAACTGTTGAAAATGAAGGGATTCGAGGGATGCTGGTATAAAACTCGGTTGCTACAACGTAGCGGTTGAACTATCCCTTTTCACGTGCAAAAGATATACTACCACGTGCTTGTGGTAGCTGGGGTGGCGGCGGTACGGAGTGAATGAAGTATAGGGGCGCATATCATGTTTCGGGATAATTAAGCACAACAGTGTGCCGCCGTGGTCGCATTGAGAGCAAAGTCGCAGGATGACGGAAATATCGGCTTGTACACTTACGGCTTTGTACATATCGGCTTTTTCCTTACAAGCACAAGGGAAAAAAAACGTAAAGGATTTACGTATTCATCCGGCAAATGGATGTTTATTGATGTGACGGTTATTTGTTTATCATTTTCTTGATACCTTAGATCAAGGACCAAGAACATTTTCATGGGAGAGGGGGAAAGGCAAGTTGAATGAAGTCAGCGCGGCGAGGCCTGTATGGTCAGTTGGGGGAGGCGAGTCTGTGAAGACAATGACAAAAATTGATTTGATTGATTTGTGGGGTTTACGTCCCAAAACCACCATATGATTATGAGAGACGCCGTAGTGGAGGACTCCGGAAGTTTTGACCACCTGGGGTTCTTTAACGTGCACCCAAATCTGAGCACACGGGCCTACGACATTTCCGCCTCCATCGGAAATGCAGCCGCCGCAGCCGGGATTTGAACCCGCGACCTGCGGGTCAGCAGCCGAGTACCTTAGCCACTAGACCACCGCGGCGGGGCAATGACAAAAATTCCGCGAATTGTATTTGACCATAGTGTAAAGAAAAAAAAAGTATATAATGTTTATTTTTGCCCGTATGTAACCAGGTTGTCATTTAAAAAACACAGGCTAAGTGAAAAAAAAAAAAGGTTGTCGTCAAAACTGCCGTGTCGACTGTCGAATAGAGAGTAACACGGGAAAGCGGGGGCCACATAATACTGCAACACAGGCCTCAAGTTGCTTATCCCTGCTGAGATAATTTGTAATCGGTTAATTAAGACATTATTTATAATTCCGTGAGACCCGAATCAACTAGCTTTTGTTGTGTAAGCGCTGGGATCCACTGATTAAAACCAGTCGGTAAAAGTCAGCGCCAGACGTTCTTTTTATCTCGTCTCGTCGCTGTACTCCTAAAGTTCCTTTCAATAACGAGAAAAAAATAATGAGTTAGAAATCGTCCGGTCTCGTGTGTCGTAATTGTTGGGGCCATTTAAAAAGCTCGAAGTGTCAATTGAAAAGTAAGCTGTGCGCGGCAGTAAGCTTCCGCCAAGGCAATTTCAGTTCCGTCGTCTCAGAGGCCTATTCAGGTGGCAATCGTTGCTTCGAACTGACGTCATAAATCCTAGTTTGTGTCAGTCACCGGCATTTTTTTTCTTTCTCGACGTGGACCCTGCCTTAGTAATGGGGCAATGGTTCAAGAATGTAGCAGAAAATTTACTTTCTGGAACAGGCAATTTCGATGTTACCGGATACTACTTAGAGCGGCCAATATAGAATTACATTGCTGTCCTTGGTAGATTGCTTCGAAAAGAACTAAAATACTGTTTGATACTTTGTGCGAGTTCTTCTGCAACGAGATAAACATGGCAATGGCAGAGCTTACATTGCTAGAACAAAGTTTTGTACATTACATTTCCTCTCAACAACGACAAAAAAGAATGTTCTGCGGCACTTCAGCCGAAAGTGCCTTCAGAGATATGGCTCTTACGTGCTGATACATAGAACCCAAGCTGAATCAGAAATCAGAAATTTCAGAAATTTATTAATAAAATTCGGTACAAGTGACAGGAATTTAGTATACAGAAGGAGGTCCCATAGTCAAGTGACTGTATCGGGACCTCCTGTACAAATGCAATGAGTTATTAAACACATTAAAGCAACAGGAGCGTAAGTATAAATCAAAGCGTACAACTGAGCGCATAAAAAATAGAGAAAACAAAATAAAGGTGTGAAGTACAAACAAAAACAAAAAAAAAAAAAAGCGATAGAACAGTTTAACAATCAATATACAAAACTAAATAATAAAAGGAAATAAAAAAAAAAACAAATAAAAAGAAATACAAAAAACAGACCAAACAAAAGCATACGTCAAATAAAACAAGCAGTAAGTCTTATGGTTAGTCCGCATGAAGCAAATACAATTTATACTGTTTCTTAAATTGATGAAATGAACTGATAGATTTTATGTTAAGTGGAAGAGTATTCCACAATGAGATAGAAGTGAATTTAACAGTTTGTTTGCCATAATTAGTACGTATACTGGGTAGAAGGAAGTTATTGTTTAGTGCAAATCGGGTATTACTATAAATAACAAGATCAGAAGACGGGAAAATGGTAGGGGGAAGTTGATTATTAAGAAGTCTGTAGAAAAAAATGCCAAGGTTGAACTTAGTAAGTTCAGTGAGAGTAAGGATGTTATTTTCATGTAGTAAAAATTTAGCATTAGAAAAACGTGGGCTGGATGTAATTAGTCGAATAGCATGATTTTGGACGATTTGAAGAGACGAAATGTGAGTATTGTAAGTATTGCCCCAACATCCATAGCCATACTATAACGTTATAGTATGGCTATAGTTATATAAACCTGAGAGTTACGTCTCAAAGGCCGTCCTCGTTTGAGGGAGAATTCCCCCTCGAACCAGTGCTGCCTTGTGAGAAGTGATCTTGGTTTGAATAAGAGACACTCAATAATGTGGTGCTTGGAGAAAAAAAAATGATCATACGAGTAGGGATGGTAGACGAGATAATGTGCGTCAATGAAGTCTTGAAACTTAAGACTCAGTATCGGTCGGTACCTAGACTAGGGTTACTCCCTGTTAGAAGAGACGACCCTTTGTAGCCCGAAGAGCTTATTGTGGAAGTACAGCTCGGAGTTTGGGACATACAGTTACTCGGCCAAGGACTGCAAAGGAAATAACGGAAAGCATAACCGTTTCTCGGGCACTTCATATGGTATCACTACAGCGGTCACGTCAAACTAGAAACTTGCTTTTGTTCATGCGGCCGTTTACCCATCTCAGCTTATTACTGGACGAGTAATATGATAGCGCCAGTATTTACGTGTTATATTCTTTATTATAACTGTTAGTGGCTTTCTGACAAGTAAAAATGGTCAGAGTAAGGTATTTTATTACTGCTCTTTCAATGACTTTTCTATGTTTTTTTCGTCCACGCTATTATGCTCTCTACTTGATGCCGAAGATGGTGTAAGCGCTCTACAATATGTAAGACCTAATATTTTCGAGCAGTGCTATCTAGCACAAAGAAGGTTAGTGCTTTCATTATATTGTGATGGCTAGTTAGGTTCTGAAGGTTTTGAAGGCTCATCGAACAATGGTATGGCAGTGTTATAGATATTGCCAGTTAAAATAAGCCTACAATTGGTAACGTGAGTTTATGGTTTCACATTCTGCAACAAGATAACGTACATCTCGGTCACATTTTTTTTAAGAGCTGGAAAGGCGAAGAGAAGGGAAGAGGGTACTTTTGTAAATTAACCTACTTTATTGTACACTTTTCATCTCAGATTTTCACAGGCATTGTTCTGCTATTGTGTTAGCTAATTACCGCTATTTATCATACGTATACATTAACAATCAAGCGTTGTAAATATTATAATGCATGTGCGTGAATTTATGTGTAATGTGCCTTTTTCATTTTATATATCATCATCATCATCATCATCATCATCACCCTGTACCTGGAGTAGCATGTCAGGTGAAAAACCAAGCAAACTTCTCCAGCTCTGCATTAAAATAACTATCTCTCTGTACGGAACTAGAGGTCTTGGCTGCTTGTGAAATAGCATGAAATAACAGTACATCTTCATTTTTTTTTCAAAGGTTCTCCGTTTTCACTGCAGGGTGAGGCACCACGCCAAGCATGAATACAGTGGTAAATTTTCGAAGTCATCGTCAGACTGGGAGAATAAAATGTTTACAACAACGGCAAACAAAGGCACTTAAAGCTGGCGCTGTCACAATCTTTCGTTGAGGCTCAGACGCCATGCAGACGCTAAACACCAATTGAGAAAAAAAAAGATATTCTGTTATTTCATATGTGAAAACCGTAATAAAAGTATGAGGTTTGCTGGAGTGTACGACTGCAGGGTTACTTCTACTACCTCGAAGAAAGGAAGGAAACCGACAGAAAGGGAGAAGGCAGGAAGGTTGACTAGAAAGACATCTGGTTGGCTAACCTACACTGGGGAACAGATGAAGAGGACAAGAAATATCAGAAAAATGGAGAAGAGAAAAAAAAAGGAAAAGAGAAGGGAAGAGACAGACACTTAGTTCACTGCAGCGTGTAGAATTCCACTGCAAGTCAGAGGTTGTCACACAAACCAGTCGTCCTCAAAGAGCACAAGAGAGCTTTCACTGCCTTGTGCACTGTCTAGAGATGAAGACGGTGCTGTATTAGCGCCTGCACAGAAAGTGGCCAGTCATCCAGTTGCCACAGTGCGTTGGCAAGTACTTGTCTCTCTGAGGTAAATCGAGAACAGTGACACAGAATGTGTTCGATACTTTTTTTTGTCGGTGCCACAAACATCGCCTGCCGCACTGCCAATCACACCGATTAACGTAGTATATGCTTTTGTGAAAGCAAGACGCGGCCAAATGACGTCACATCGGGAGGCAAACAGCCTTCCAATTCCGCTTCCAAGAACAGACGCTGTGAGACTACTTGACCCTTCATACAACTCCGGCCTTCATCCGGCCTACATCGACATGATGCTTCGCGCTTCTACCACCTAAACTATTTCTTTGATACATGCATGCCGGACACTTGTCCAAGAGAGAAAGAAAGAGAGAAAGTGTAAGAATCGAAGTAAGGTAGGGAGGTTAACAAGACTACGCCCAGTTTGCTACTTTACACGTGGTGAGAGGAGAAGAAGGAAGTTAAAGTGAGAGAGAGAAAGGAGGTACGTGAGGGTTAAATGCAGTTGCCGTTAGCTGAGTGTCATACTTGCGTCATTCAGCAAAGCAGTGAAGTACAGTTCAGTTATCACGGCATGAGCAGGGGCAATAATTTCCTAATAATTTTCGCGTTCATACAAAAAAATAAAAGACTAGAGAAGTTAAAAGATAGATGGAGGCTTTCATGTGACAACTTGCAAAAACAAAACTGTTGACAGAGCCAGCATTCCGACCAAAAGCAGTTGAGTTTTTGAGGGCTTGACGAAGAAATGTCTTCCTAATAATAATTGTCGGGGTTATTTCTCCTAGAACCACAATACGATCATGAAAGACGGTGTCGTGGAGGGCCGCGAAAATCTAGACCACGTGGCGTTCTTTAACATGCGCCTAATTCTATGCACACGCACATATCGCGTTTCAACTGCAGGAAAATGCAGTCTCCGCGGCCGCGATTCGATCGCGTGGCCTCTGGGTCACCGGTCGAGCACCGAAACCCCGCTAGATTCCCACGACGGGTCAGTAAGACGCGAAATTCTTCCTGCCAATACGTTCGCTCTTGTGATGCATTTGCTGCAGGTCAAACGAGTTCTCAAACTTAGCTTTTTATACGTCTCTTTTTACAACGCTGTTACGCTTTTCGGGGCGAAGCTTTTTATAGTGACACCCGTTTGTCCCTCGTGGCCGTCGTAGTAGTGCGTAACTAGTATTACATTCTGACCTCCAAGGTGGTGCCGGTGAGAGATTTCTTCTGTGCGTTCTTTAACAATAAAAGATAGTGCTCAATGTACATGCCAATGGCTGCTAAGGAGGAATGAAAGAGAGGAGAATTTGGCTTTTAGTTTACGTGCACGCTGCGAACGTTTTTATTGTTCAACAACGCACAGAAGACAAGAAAGGGCTGCTACGTTATACTCGCTGGGTGTAACTTCCTAGGTTTTAGAAAGGTTTAGCAAGCGTTGGGCCACAGTGCCATGAATAAAGTGAACTAGTATATACCATGAACTCGATGTGGTTAAAGATGGGAAGTAGACACGAAGTGCAAGCCGTAAGAAAGTGTGCGTGTGCCTCCTCTCGTTCAGTCCTTGGAATGTCCGCTGGATGGCGGTGCTTCTATATGAGGAATATATGATGAAAAGATGCAAGACGGTGGTGCTTGGAGTGTTGAATAGGTGGACGAACGGACACAGACAGATGCATGGACGGACGCACGGATGGCTGCACGGACGGATGGACGTATGGACGGACGCAGGAGTGGATGCATGGACGAAAGCAGGGACGGACGCACAGATGAACGTGTGGACGCACGAACAGACGCACGCACGGACGGGTGGATGGCGGCACGGGTGGCCACACTGATGCACGCATGGATGGACGGAAGTAAGAACGAATGGACGGACGGATGCTTCGCCCCACTATCCATCATTCATTCGGTGGATATGCTGCCATTTTTTCGGATCCGTGTATATGTCGACTCTACGGTACAGAACATGCGTCGCTCAAGACGGTTGTCGCTCTAAATTAATAAATATATAAAGCGAAACAAATATCAATAGTGGCACCGATACTTAACTTCAGGCCTGCACGTCCAGCAGTCAAATTTCACTACGTTCGCATCAACAAAAGCTAAGAAAACTCACATTCTACAGTCTCAGCCTAAGTGGCCACAAAAGAACAAACGACAAAAAATGGCAGCATATCCACGGAGTGAATAATGGAGAGTGGGGCAAAGCATCCGTCCGTCAATTCGTTCTTGCTTCCGTCCGTCCATGCGTGCGTCTTTGCGGACGCCCGTGAGTGCGTCTGTTCGTGCGTCCGCACGTCCGTCTGTGCGTCCGTCCCTGCGTTCGTACAATCCACTCCTGCGTCCGTTCATGCGTCCATGTGCAGCCATCCGTGCGTCCGTCCATGCATCTGTGTGTCCGTTCGTCCACCTATTCAACACTACAAGTACCACCATCTCGCATCTTTTTATCATATATTCCTCATATAGAAGCACCACCATCCAGCGGACATTCCAAGAACTGAACGGGAGGAAGCACACGCACACTTTCTTACTGCTTGCGCTTCCCACCTTTAACCACCTCGAGTTCACTCATGGTATATGCTAGTTCATTGTATTCATGGCACTGCGGCTTAACGCTCGCTAAACGTTTCTAAAACTAAGAAACCTTTCTAAAACTAAGGAGGTTACACCCAGCGAGTATAACGTAGCATCCCTTTCTTGTCAGATAGTGCTCAATGTACATGCCAATGGCTGCTAAGGGGGAATGAGAGACAGGAGAATTCTGCTTTTACTTTCTTACGGCTCGCGCTTCGTATCTATTTCCCACCTTTAACCACCTCGAGTTCATTCATGGTATATACTAGTTGTTTATATTCATGGCACTGCGGCTCAACGCTCGCTAAACATTTCTAAAGCTAAGGAGGTCACACCCAGCGAGTATAACGTGGCATCCCTTTCTTGTCAGATAATGCTCAATGTACATGCCAATTGCTGTTAATGGGGAATGAGAGACAGGAGGATTCAGCTTTTAGTTAACGCTCACACTGCGAATTTTTTTATTGTTCAACAACGCACAGAAGAAATCTCTCACCGGCACCACCTTGAAGGTCAAAATGTAAGACTGGTTACACACTACTACTACGACTACGAGGGACGAATGGGTGCCGCTATAAAAAGCTTCGCCCCTAAAAAAAACTGCTGGCTACGCACCCTAAAAAAAAAAAACTGCTGGCTACGCACTCACGCTTTCACAGTGTGGATATGCCCGAACCACTCGAGTGCATTGTACCCTCGGTGCAAAACAAACGTAGAGAGAAAACACTTTCCGCCAAAGCTCGGAATGGTTTTTTTGTTTTTCGATCGCGAAAGAAAAGCAGTCTCTCAGACAAGATGTAAAGCCGACGAGTGGGGTTGTACACTTCAGCAAAATTCCCTCTTCGCGAAACCTTCAATGCCGAACACGCATTTTGACCACCAAAAGATCCAAAAATACCGGTGCTTCAACCATTTCAAAACTGAAGAACGCTAGAAATCAACGAAAAGATTACACGGGCGGGCCGTCTGTAAACAACTTTCCAGGGGTAGACCAGCGAAACGCGGCGCCTGTACACGTCACTTACAGGCAGCTGCCGGAGAAGTTTCTGCTTGTACTTTTGCTACTTTCAGCTGGCGTACGTTAACGCTGCAAGACGTGAACTTTCATTATTTTTATTCACATCAAGGCGGTGACGGCAGATGGCTCACTCCAGCCTTTTTCCTTTTTTTTTTGTTAAAGTAAAAGGAGCTATATATATATCCCTTTCTCTAGGATTAACGCGAGGCGAGGAAAACAAGATATCTGCTCCCTTGCTCTCAGCTCCAGGGATATAGGTCTCGCAGGGATAACTAAGCGTCTATCCGTGCTGTCGGCTTACGCGCACGGCAAACTTCGTGTGGCCCACCTGCGCCGACGTGGCGAAGCTGGAATGCAGTCACCGGCGAGACTACGATACTACGCTATATCTATCCGAAGAGGAGCAATACGGATGGAAGCTCTGCGCTACAGAGCTTCAGACTGCAGGGAATTGCAGTAGGTCTGGTGTAATTCGCTCGAAACAATCCTCTTACTTACATACCCTGCGTAGCTATTGAGGAAACTTGCAGGGGCGTGCATATGCGGTCAGTGCTTGTTTGCCAGACATGGCGGACAAGCTCGAAAAATGAATAGGACTCGGGACTTGGGGTAAATGTACAGGTGCAACTGACTGGGATTACAGTATGTATTAGCTTTTCAGAGAAGCTGTATCATTTCACCAATTTAAAAAAAGTGCAGCTTGGGTGCCGCGAATCAATTTGGCTTTTGTTTAGAGGCATCTCTTTTGTTGACTCGCAAAACTGCGCCCTTTCTTTTAAGGGATCTGGTGCGAAACTCTTTCTGGTCATTATGTTATCGTGCCATATTTACAACACCGAGAAAGACACTGGCGTAAAATTAATTTTCGTTCGCCTACTGCTGTCTGTATGAAATACATACATATTAACTATATCCTCTTTTATAAGAAATGAAAGTGGATGCTTGATGAGATGCCTAATGCCGTATTTCACTACAGCATATCTCATAATATTATGATTCTACGCTGACCATTCATTGTCAGTCTTGTTTGACGTTTCGAGAACCAGTTTAAAGCGGTGACGCAGTATTTAGTGTTTTTTTACCGTAATTAAGAGTAAACCTGCACTAACGAATTACTTGCGAGTTTTGCGCAAAAAATATCGCTTGGTATGTTTGAATTTTATATTACCATGAAAACTATACCGCTATCTTTCATTCTTCGTTCTATCACAGCGAGGGTCTCGTCATGGCAGACTAGAAGTCTTAAGGCAGCATTTTAGGGCTTTTTAGTCAGATACATTTTCGTAAAAAATATTTCTTGATACCTAATGGTATCTAGCAAAAGAAACATGTACACTTCTTTACAAATTAAATGCTGAGAGATGAGCGAAGCAGCGTTCGTTGAATCATTATTCATGGCCATCTATTTTGTTGTGGTGCAGCGTTTAATTTTGTTATTAGCAACGCTTTTGTTCTGTCATATGCTTTGGCTGATGGGTGTTTCAATGCCGGTGTTTTTACGGTGTTGGGGATTTCCCGTATTATATTAACTGATAAGCAGCCTTTTCATAACGTTTTTGTTGTTCGCAGATATTTCGGTTTGCACATATGCACCTGCACTAGATCTGCTGTATATACGACAGCGACAAACGAATATTGTGCACCCTTAATGGGCGTTACCCCCTTTCCCCACAAAAAAGGAAATGTGTTCTCAAGGAGGATGAATGATAAATTCCTCGGGTGTTTCACACCCATCCGCCATGGCTGCCACTGTTGTTGGCTAAAACTTCCAGTTATTCACGCGCAGAACTATATCCTGTAAAGCGGACGAGAAAAACCACAGGCCTAGATCAATTTGAAGGGCAAGGGGGTACTTTCTCAGGAAGTTGTGGATTCGGCAGGTAATAACCACCAAGTCATTTTTCCGTCGTTCAGCTTATTTCAGTCCTAGTCATGTCACTATCCCCATAATGCAGTTAAAGCCTACAAATAATGCCATGTAGGCTTTCAGTGCCCTAACTGTCGGTTTGTTTCAGCACGTTCTCTCGAGCAATGAAACGAGCCAGTTCATTTATGCTGCTTTTCTCGTCTGCGTTTCTCCTTCACTAAATAATGGTATTTTAAGGGAGTAATTTACCGTAACCTCATTAGACAGACTTCATCACCACACTTGGAAACTCACAGGCGTACATCCTCGGAGAATATTTTGCTTGTTCCGTAACCGTCCCTAATACAGACACCAGCGCAGAAGCCTAGACGAGTCAATGAAAGAGTCAGCGAGTTTGATGAAACTGTTTTGACTGGTACGTAAGCATGACCATTATATAAATTACCGAGAAGCTGTGGCCATATTCACAATACATGTCAGTCGTAGCCGACCATTGTCATTGTCCATAGCAGCCTTTTCGAATGAAATGTCGAGGAGCGTTACTGTACAGGATATTCTCTCATGTAGACGTGTATGGCTAAAAACCATCTTGCAAATTTGGGCCTTGCTTTCTCTTAAAGAGTGACGCAGCTTATGTTGTGACTTATACACTCGAGAGAGCGAAGGTGGGAGGTGAATATTTTAATGAAAAGATCGTTTATATGCCTGGCTATTCACCTGACTTGCTGCTCCAGGTTCTGGGCGATATTAGGATATATACGGTAGTAAACACGTCACACGTACAACTACCCACACGTGAAATACACCATTCACAAAGTTTCATGCTGGTTTGTGGCCCACAAGAAAAGTCAACAGTGATTCTGAGGCTCGCAGAGTACAGGTCCTTCTTTGCCTTGGACCCATGAAATATCCCAACTCTAAGCCTGAGTCCCGCTGAATGAATTACATGACTCGTATCTGTACCTTTTTTATCTAGACTGGATGCATTATATCTTCATTAGCTCGTGCAAGTGGTGCAAGTGGTGAAATATGCCTTTTTGCGAGCGACCGAAGGCACATCCTTCTATTTCTTCAACGAGAAGGCGGCCGTGTCCGCCTCTGTGGATCAGTGGCTACGGTGCTCAGCTGCGGACGCGAAGGTCGTGGGTTCGATTTCGGCGGTCACGTTTCGACGGAGACGGAATGGTAGAGGCTCTCGTATGGTGCGTTGTAAGGGCACGCTCAAGAACACCAGATGGACGAAATTTCAGTAGCCCTCTACTACGGCATCACTCTAATCATATCGCGGGTTTGGGACGAAAACCCTGATTATTATTATTATTATTATTATTATTATTATTATTGTTGTTGTTGTTGTTGTTGTTGTTGTTGTTGTTGTTGTTGTTGTTGTTGTTGTTGTTGTTGTTGGAGGTTGCCGCTGTGGGGACCTAAAGACCATGTGCACGCGATAAGGCGTGACCTTGTTTGACGACTTGAAATGGGAGCCTGAATTTGTGAAAATCTCGTGATCGACAGTATCGTTCACAAGAAAAAAATGTTATTCAATATGGCGATGTTCACAATATTGTTACGGAAGAGAAGATACACCGTATCGACGAGGCTGTGGATGAAATATATTTCGAACCAGCAGCAGCGGCGTGACCGGTAGGCCAGACACCGAGCGGAGGCCACTCTTCGTCCTCTTCGTCAGGCACACACGCGCATCGTCCCACAAAATGTCAACATGCATGTAGCAGTATTATCAAAACCAGCCATCCAGTGGGGATGACCAGCTACGGAAGAGCAGCATTGTCATTTCATTCTCTGTACTCCTATACGAAGGAGTCCACCCAGGTAACGTTTATTGGCAATTCATCGTTGGCGTATCGATAACAATGTTGATATCGGCCACGGTAAGAAGTGCATCCTATACTCGATAGTGGGGATGAACAGCTACGGAAGAGCAGCATTGTCACTTCATTCTCTGTACTCCTATAGGAAGAAATCTACCCAGCTAACGTTTATTGCCAATTCATCGTTGGCGTATCGATAACAATGTTGATATCGGCCACGCTAAGAAGTGCATCCTATACTCGATAGTGGGAATGAACAGCTACGGAAGAGCAGCATTGTCACTTCATTCTCTGTACTCCTATAGGAAGAAATCCACCCAGGTAACGTTTATTGCCAATTCATCGTTGGCGTATCGATAACAATGTTGATATTGGCCACGGTAAAAAGTGCATCCTATACTCGATAGTGGGGATGAACAGCTACGGAAGAGCAGCATTGTCACTTCATTCTCTGTACTCCTATAGGAAGAAATCCACCCAGGTAACGTTTATTGCCAATTCGTCGTTGGCGTATCGATAACAATGTTGATATCGGCCACGGTAAGAAGTGCATCCTATACTCAATAGTGGGGATGAACAGCTACGGAAGAGCAGCATTGTCACTTCATTCTCTGTACTCCTATAGAAAGAAATCTACCCAGCTAACGTTTATTGCCAATTCATCGTTGGCGTATCGATAACAATGTTGATATCGGCCACGCTAAGAAGTGCATCCTATACTCGATAGTGGGGATGAACAGCTACGGAAGAGCAGCATTGTCACTTCATTCTCTGTACTCCTATAGGAAGAAATCCACCCAGGTAACGTTTATTACCAATTCATCGTTGGCGTATCGATAACAATGTTGATATCGGCCACGGTAAAAAGTGCATCCTATACTCGATAGTGGGAATGAACAGCTACGGAAGAGCAGCATTGTCACTTCGTTCTCTGTACTCCTATAGGAAGAAATCCACCCAGGTAACGTTTATTGCCAATTCATCGTTGGCGTATCGATAACAATGTTGATGTCAGCCACAGTAAGAAGTGCATCGTATACTCGATACCGACGGACACCATTATCTTAAACACCAACACTCAAGGCATAACATCAGCCTTTGAAATCAGCTGCTCGACTTACCCGATGTCTTGACCATATTCACCAGGCAGTTCTGATAAGATAATAGAAGGAGGGGCGCGCGCGAACAACTCTTTACAGTTGCTGCTGATAGCTGGCAAGACCCGCCACCTTTTGACTAGCCTGCGTACAACAAGGCAAGTTCCTTGACAATGAGAGTACGCGATGATAATTGGTTTGGCTTTCGTGGAAACAGGCCTGTATATAAGTGCACTGTTGTTGATAAAAAGCCCTTTCGCGAAGTCATTTGTTAACTATAGACTGAAGAGGCCTAGAATATAACACTTTCTTTGGCAATAAAAATAGTTCGAGAGCCGCCTGTTCTTTGTTAGTTTTTTTTAAAACATTGCGTTCTCTCAATTGTACTTACTGCTGATCGGTAGCTCAGAGACGCAGCCAAGCCAAGCAAGTGCGGCAGCATAAATTAAGTTGGAATCAGATTTTAAAAAGGAGCAAATGAAAATAATTATGAGGAGGAATTGCTTTTAGTTTCCGTTTTGTGAGACTTGCATTATTTCATTTTCAATGTAGCATAGATTAGTTGTTAAACGCACACTCTGTCATTTGGTCAACCATTGGTGTGTAAAAGATGAGACAGTGAAAGGAAACTGGAGGAGCTACCAGAGACCTCTATTAAGAACTGTTATGTTTTGACCATCTGTTTTCCTCTCCAATACAAAACAGACGAGCTTGCGAAATCATAGCAACTAAACTTTACGTTATGATTAGGTTTGCAAATACTTAAAAGTGACCATATGGTCACTTTCACGAGCAATAACAATGAACATTTTGAATTTGATTCAGTTCTTAGATTTTACGAGTTGAACAATACAACATTAAGTAACGCCGTAGTGGAGACCACGATATAGTTTTGAGCACCTGCGATTGGGGTGCATAAGCCGAAATGTACGGGTTAACGCGATGGCGTTGGTGTTAGCATCGCTGATGGTGTTCTTGGTTGTGAGCGAAAAATTATGATCGTGTCCGTGACTGAAATATCGAGAAAGATTTAAGTAAAATAAATAAGAATAAAATATTGCGGTTTGATTTACACTCGCTCTCAGGCCGACCGCGTGACAGGCAGGTCATGTGGTCGGCCGCGTGACCTGCCTTTCACCGCAGAGCTGTTTTATTTCTTGAAAATAATTAAGGGGAAGAAAACACTGTACGAATGTCTTGTAGTTGAAGAAGGAGTTTTCTTAACGCATGTATTATTGATTGGCAGAAGCGTACAATCATGCCAGGCATCAAGACATGTGAATTGCACAACGAATGAGGGTTCATAAAATTGTGCGGTCATTAAGTTTTTTGACTTTAAGAGTTGGACGCATTAGCGATATCCTTTCCCGAGTGCGTACTTCAAACACTTAGTGCGTGAAATGTTTTGGAACGTGCTATGCACCCACTACGTGGCCCTCAAAGAATACGCACAATAACGTGCGTGCCTCGTGCAGTCGGTGAACAGCTTTAACTCGTAAAGTCATTTTGATAACGTCATGTCCTGACGCCCGATGACCATGTATACGCTTGTACCGCGCATTATTACTACGATATTTCATGTATTTTGAAGCATGTATACAGAACGCGTTTGTTAGTAAAACATGAAAGTCACTTTCACTGCATTTCCAAGCGAGGAAAGTATTTTCGCTGTATTCACTAACAGCCGCGTGGTTACGTGGTAGAATACACCCTTGCCACGCAAACGAACGGGTTCGATCCTCACTCAGACGCACAGTTTTTTCTAGTTCATTTCACTTGCGTCTTTCTCGACTTCTTGATCCCACACAAGATTGCGATTTTTCGCTAACGACGCCGACGCCGGAATATCTGCGAAACGAGCTTTTTAGTGATCTCGCGTTAAAAGGCCCACAATTACAAAATGTTCAAACATATTTAATTATTGTCGTCAGTGAAGCCACGAACAGAGTGTATACCTATAGCTTCGTGGGATCGCCTATTGCCTTACGGATGCATATGCCCTTGGCTGATTCGTAAATACAATCATTATGGTGTAGTGGGCGCCTAATAATTCTGGTATAGATTTTATGATGGTTTGAATCGCCCATGCAGTTCTGTGTTTAGAAAAAGTTGTTAACGATTTCAAGTACTTCGTACTCGACTACAAAAGAGCCTAAAGTCGTCCCGTCCTCCGCGGTAACGATATCTCTTCTGGCACTAACGATTTAGAGCACTTGGTACTCTACTATGGGAGTTTTACTCGCGCAGTCAATCGTTTCCTCGGGGCATGGTTGAGGCATGTGCCGAGAACTTAAGAGGGGCAATTGATTGAGAAGGTTAAGTGCACAGGCAACAATTGCGCTATTGCGTTCTACTCTTAAGCCGAACCTCAAGCTTCCTCCACGTTTTTTTATGTGCTTTGTTTTTCTGTTTCACCTTCCTTGAAACATGACCGCTGTAATCGTAAACGTGCACGTCGTGACCTTGCGTCCAGCACAACAGCGCGTCGTGTAGTTGGTTCTCGTCGACATCGGCCTATAAAGGAGTACCATGCAGTGCACCCTGTAGCAACAGCTGCGATACACCTTATTCAAGGTGGACTCGACGAGCTGCACAGAAGTGAATCCCGTCTCGCGTGCGCGTGTTCGATGAGCGTTTCGGCGCACACCTCGCGCGTATACGTCGTTCTTCAGACCTTATGGGCAAACCGTGTTCTCTCTTGTCGATTATCGAACCCGTCCGAACAGCTAACGGCACTCTAAGCGGGTGGACGTGCTTTTGTTCCGCGTTCTCGGAAGTTTATGCGCGTGCCGTTTGTTATTTGCTTTTTGCCACGGCGATAATAACATCGTCTCACCAATTTGTAGCCCATGTTCATTAGAAGACAGTCAATTTGAATTAGGCGTGGCACGGGTGCCTATCCAAGAAGCATGTACTTTTGTGCACTGAAGAAATGACCATTGTTTTATGTGTGGTTTCTTCGGGTTTTCTTAAGCTTATGCGCCGTAGACATTTCGAAAGCGGTAGTCACCTTCGGTTTCTTCTTCTTTTGAATATTTGTCGGTTTTACTGATTTCTACCTAAGCCACGTTCGAGTTTGCATTCCGTTTGAATGGCACATGGAAAGTCGCACTATATATACGCTTAAATAAACTTTTGACAATTGGTGCTTGAGGGCCATGTGGTTAAATTTAGGCACACGATGACGAGTCCCTGTTGGTAGGAATTTCCAAAGCCCTCCACTACAGTGTTTCTCATAATCATGTGGGAGTTTAGGGACGTTAAGCCAGAGAGTAATTAGAATTAAGAATCTGTGACCACGCAAGACCATGACACATCGATGTCAAGGGGTGATTCGGATTATAGGAAATTTGGCTATACTGGCTAACCCTTATGTATGACATCCGGACCCGATGTGAGAAGAATGTCGTCACACATGTAGATTGAATATGCGTTCATTAATGTACTTACGGAAATCATATTGTGATAATAATTGCAAAAATATAGCATAACTACTCGTTACTTTTTCAGAAAAACTAGCTACACTACAGTCTCTCTTATCAGCAATAGCGATAACGCGTTCTCACTGAAGTCCTCAAGGACAGCCATTTTTGAAAAAAAAAATAGTATACTCTGCTTGTCAATCCCTTACATAAAGTGGGAAGTGCATAGGTAGTATTTTAGGCTAGAGCAAACCAAAGATAAAGTTTTCTTTCGGCGATAACTTGACAACATGATACTCCACCAGACATGAAATATTAGGGGAATCTAAGTAAGACGCTTGAACCAATAGTAAGTTAGGCAGCATTTCTTGATAAAAAAAATAAACAGTATCCGTGCAGGCACGGATGTGAGCGACGGATGTAAGCGAAGGGATCAAGACAACGCAAATGCACAATGTTTTATAATCACCGGAATGAATACATGCGTCTGATGGTAGGTCATCGGCATTTCGATAGTTGTGACAGCACACGCACAAGCCGGCTATCTATGAAGCTGCCTGTAGAATAAATGACATGCGAGAATGCTTTATTTCTCGTGCAGACACCCACGCCTGCTGAAATGACAGTATAGAGCAGCATGGCTATGCTTGCGGTTCTACATCCCCCACTTCACCATTCTTCTCTTTTTGTCTTTTTTTGCCACAGCGCACCATTTCTGTTGGTAGTGATCACTAGTATCGCCTGAATCTGCTCCGCACACGTCTGCAAGCACTATTATCACGCGGCAAACTAGCGCGAAAAATAATAAATAAAATATGAGCGTGACAAAGCGAAATTTATGCTCTTATTATTGATTAATTGATTTGTGTGGTTTAAGGTCCCAAAATCACCATATGATTATGAGAGACGCCGTAGTGGAGGGCTCTGGAAATTTCGATCCCCTGGGGTTCTTTAACGTGCACCCAAATCTGAGTACACGGGCCTACAACGCTTCCGCCTCTCTCGGCAATGCAGCCGCCACAGCCGGGATTCGAACCCGCGACCTGCGGGTCAGCAGGCCGAGTACCTTATAGCCACTAGACCACCGCGGCGGGGCGATGCTCTTGTTATGTGAGAGGCATTTGCACCAAACGTTGTTGCAAAGCCACTAGCCTTTTCATGATGATATTGAGGGTAACTTTCTTTTGGTTACGATTTTTTTTTTAGTTATGAACGCCTTAATGTGCTTCATCTCTGCCTTATCTGTCTCATTTGTCAATGTCAGCTCTATACCCGCGACGTTATTGCTATTACTGTGCGCCTCTCACCCGTTACAATGTCGTGTTAGTCGTTTTCGTTTGGTTCCATGAGTGGAATCAACAGCTTTTCGCTACGGTGTATGAAGATAAACGACTCTCTGCCGTCCGTGTGATGCAGTCCACGTCTCACTTGAATTGTTGCGCGATGTACGTGGTTATAACGCGGGAATGGTGACTAGATAAGCAAGACGCGATCAACTTTGGCGTGCTGACGAGCTATTCATCTGGTCTGGTGGTGTCGAAAAAGCGATTATTGACGCAACGACTGCGGCACATCGGTGCGCAGGGGCATACATAGATGCATATCTGCGAGGGACTATGATAGATGCCCACAAGGTCCTCCATGTTGTGAGATCAAAGCTATCAAACCAGAAAATGCAAACAGGACTATTCGTCACACAGGCAGCGCCCAAGCCCAAACAGGGAGATGAGAACGATGAAGTGCAGTAGTTGGTTTGTTGGTAAAGCTTCTTTCAAGGATGCCTTATCATATGCGGAAATCAACCGGCGTTCCACATGGGCATCCCCCACAGGCGTCCCCCGTCGGCTGCGTCAGCATAAGTGATGGAAAAAAATTATCACGTCGTCACAGGTGGCCAACATCAATGACGCCAGTGTTACGTCTCATAACACGACGTTACTTTGTTACGTGATCGCAAGACTTCATTTCTTGGTCAAAGGTGGACCAATCGCTGAGGATATACAAAAAAAGGTAATGAGGAACAAGGAATGAGGGGAAATGATTTGTGGGGTTTAACGTCTCAAAACCACCAGATGATTATGAGAGACGCCGTAGTGGAGGGCTCCGGAAATTTTGACCCCCTGGGGTTCTTTAACGTGCACCGAAATCTGAGTACACGGGCCTACAACATTTCCGCCTTTATTGGAAATGCAGCCGCCACAGCCGGGATTTGATCCCGTGACCTGCGGGTCAGCAGCCGAGTACCTTAGCCACTAGACCACCGTGGCGGGGCGAATGAGGGGAAAGACCACAATGTCTCCGATTTTGGAGAACCACGTTATATGCAGAAACCTTTCGGAGTAAAACCGTAAGAGGTTCACCGCATTGACTTGGCAGACAACTACAAGATGGCTTTGGCTACGAATCAACTGAGTTGGACACTTAAGGTAACCTGTGAAGTTTTTATTGGGCGACTTGCAGTTTAATTACATCGGTTCAAGGCTCGGAAGCTGAGATGTCGAGGCCTTACCTAGTCACATTTAAAGATACCTGAAAAACTGGATGCTACAGTTCTGGTCGACCTCTCTGTCTTTCTCTCAATTTATTCTCTCTCTCTCTCTCTCTTTCAGGCTGGCGAGACAGCCCAGAAACTGTGTTCACGGCATCTAAATTCACTTCGACAGCTGAGTTTGTTAACAGGACTATAAATAGTTAATTCACTATGTTGCACTGTAGAAAGCAAAAAAGAATACAGATGGTTAAAAGAGGAATGTGAGTAGAAAGAAAGAACTGGGGTCTGAAAAGAAATATGCACAAAGAAAGGCCCACTGGAGGGCCACATCTGTTCAGCGGGACGCGTTGAATGTAGAGACATCAATAGTGCAGGTTAACCGGTATAGACAGTGACAGGCAAGTTGGCCTCTACAGTACGCGCTCTCAGCATTTTCTGCCTTAGCGGTACTCCAAAAACCCGTTTTAATAAGATCAGCTATTCCCGCTCGTCTGGTGACATGCCGGGCCTTTGTTGAACTGCTTTAAGTTGTGTGCTATCGATAGTCGCCGTACCCCTGTGTGTGTGTGTGTGTGTGTGTGTGTGTGTGTGTGTGTGTGTGTGTGTGTGTGTGTGTGTGTGTGTGTGTGTGTGTGTGTGTGTGTGCGTGTGTGCCTGTGTGCGTGTGTGCGCGTGTGTGTGTGTGTGTGTGTGAGTGTGTGAGTGTGTGTGTGTTTGTTTGTTTGTTTGTTTGTTTCTTTCAATTGAGGTGAAACCTCGCAAACCCTTTTATTCCGCGTTGTAAAATGCAGTTCGTTTCCCATTAGACATATTAGGATGAGCTTTTCAAACATTAAGATTAAACTGGACGTGGAAGTCTTCACACTCTTACGCACACAAGTCCTAAGCAAACAAGCCTGAAGTCAAATTTAAATGAAAACTCAATGACGTCAAGCGAAACTCCTCGAAAATATCGGGCCACGTTAACATGGACATTTTTGTCCCTCGATAAATAAGGGCAGGCAGATCTTTCCAGTTGGTTGACTCTCCCGTCGAAGAGCCGTTGTTTGTTCGGATAAACAAAGCAGCAACATTGGTACACAAGTCTAGCGGTCGTTGGCCTGCTGCTTCGTCGAAAATATTACTTACTTAAACTTGGGAGAGAGATTTTGGAGAAGGAAAGGGAAGTGGGGGCGGGTGGAGCCGTCTTCGAAGCAGGGATTCTTGTTGCATCGAAAGAAGGAGATGGGCAGAATGGAAAATATCGATTTCAACACGTCTTCAGCGCATCCTTTTTTTGCACTGGTTTATTTGTGTCGTAAGGCAGAGTCTAAATCCCCTAACCTGAGGCTCATTTTTTTTAGGACTCCAGAAATATGAAACGCATTATATTACCGTCAGATTCTATTTATCATCAGGTTGTTCACACAGTACTGTTACTACAAGCAGTCAGTCAACGCGGTGGGTCGAAAAGGGCGTAAAAAATTTTCAAAGAAGCGCTGTATATAACGCTTCGATGTAGTGTAGCATGGCTCTGACGCCTCTTCGTATTGTCATCACCCTTTTGTTGGTTGCTTTCTTTTTTACCTATGGTGCATGCTAATAGGGGCATTTTTTTATTTACAGCGCACATTTGCTGTATAAACGCTACGACTTTCGCTGCATTCCCTAAATTACGTTCAATAATACGATTAGATTTATTACACGTTCTTATATACAGGGTGTCGCACGTAACTTTAGCCAGAGTTTATAAATATGCCGGCACACGTAATTACGACGCGGTCAAATGCATGTTACTCACTGTTGCCTGGAGATAGACTCTTTTCACGTTCCAAAATACTGTTCAATTAGATATGTTTAATTAACTAACATTTCAAGAAACAAAGATAGATAAAAACTTTCAAGTAGAAAGTTGTAGATTAATTTGCAAAACGTCCGATAACACAGTTTTGAACTTTATATCTGTTAGGTATTAGTGTTTTCCTGCTAATTACAAATGTTCGCGAAATACGAAAAATACCACGTGACCAACCCGCTCGCGCGTCAGTGCGCACGATGATTCTAGCGCTCCCTAACGTTCCGCGTACGAACGACACGCGTCCCTCGCACCGGTTCATTCATTTCATTCATTTCATTTATTGATACTGTCACCCCTTTGCAGGCTATTACAGGAGTGAAGCTGACTCATATAAAACAGAATTGTGCGTAAGAGAAACATAAGAAAAAGAACCTTCACTACTGGAACAAATCATTTCAGAGCCCATACAACAATTATATCATAATGGCTAAGCATATCGTTTACAGAGAAGTTAGTGAAAAATAAGAAATGAGAGCATCACTGCCGAAATACGCATCATAGTTTGCGCATAATAAAACACATAATAAATATCATAGCCTAGTTACAAAGCACGCAATTTACACATATTGACAATCTTAGCGCATGGTATCATAGTGCACTATATGTTTCATGACAGCAATGTGTTTCATGACAGCAATAAGCAGTCACAGTGGTCATGGCTTTTTTTTTGTGGCCGATAGCAAATTGTGTTCGTCGCAAAGCCAGCACCATCGTTTCGGCCCTGCCGAGACAGCACAATGGGGCAAATACGATGTCTGTTCGTACGCGAAATGTTAGGGAGCACTGGAATCATTGCGCGCATTTGCGCACGCGTGGGGTTTGTGACGCGGTGTTTTTGTATTTCGCGGGCATTTGTAATTAGCAGAAAAACACTAATACCTAACAGATATATCGTTCAAAACTGTCTAATCAGACGTTTTGCAAACTAGTCTACAACTTTCTCATTGAAATTTTTATCTATGTAGTTAGTCATTTAAACGTATCTAATTAAACAATATTTGAGAACAGACAAAATAGTCTAATGCAGGCAACGGTGAGCAACATGTATTTGGTCGCGTCGTAAATACGTGTTCCGGCATATTTTTTTTTTAACTCTGGCTAAATTTACGTCGGACACCCTGTATAATTGATTGATTGATACGTGGGGTTTAACGTTCCAAAACCACCATATGGTTATGAGAGACGCCGTAGTGTAGGGCTCCGGAAATTTCGACCACCTGGGGCGTTTTAACGTGCAACCAAATCTGAGCACACGGGCCTACAACATTTCCGCCTCCATCGGAAATGCAGCCGCTGCAGCCGGGTTTCGATCCCGCGACCTGCGGGTCAGCAGCCGAGTACCTTAACTACTAGACCACCGCGGTGAGCGACACCCTGTATAGTGTCCGTACTCATATACGTAGGACAAAAAATGTATTGGCGGGAAAGGTAACGAGATTTCAGCAGCTGATTGCTTTGTTAGAGCGTGTCGGTAAAAATGATGACACTGTCCAGTGGATATTTTGGTACGTGAGCATTGGTTTCATTTGAGAGGTGGATCTGAATGCTTTGAGTTGTAACCATATTAAGTGTGCATGCCAGAAATTTAGCCTATAATGGACAACATCCATCTGCTGATCCATTCGACACCAGCTAAATAAGCACCCCGACCGCGGTGCTGCAAACGGACCATGCCTACACCATGTTCGTGGTCGTGGCTTGCTGGATGGATGGATGGATGGATGGATGGGTATGGCTGTACCCTTTAGATCGGGCGGTGGCTAGCACCACCAAGCCGTAATACCTAATGAACCAAAAACTAGATTTTTTTTCCTTTAAAAAGTGAGTTTGAGGATTCGTACTTTGCAGTGAAGGGTTTAATCTTCACTCGTGCCTTGACTTTAGCCACCAATCAGATAACCTCCTTCTAGTTAAGTCTACCCGCCTAAAGTCTATTTTGCCCTCCCGGTCCCTAAATCCCAGTGCTTTGAAAAACTCAGCGCCATCATCCTGAACTATAGGGTGAAACCCTTTACAGAACATTATCAAGTGTTCGGCAGTTTCTTCTTCCTCTACACACGCACTGCATACTGTGCCTACCCCTTCGTATTTGGCCCGATATGTCTTGGTTCGCAGTACTCCCGTCCTGGCCTCAAACAGTAGAGAACTACCCCGAGTATTATGATAGATCATTTCCTTGGCAATTTTCTGCTTAAACGTTCGATAGATCTCTAGTGCGGACTTCTTAATCCTGCCCACTCTCCACATGTCAGTCTCCGTTTCCTTCACTCAACGTTCAAGAGCGCCCTCTCAAATTAAGCGTAAAGTTGGTTCGGTACTGCTTCACGAACACTTATACCGTCAAGGGAGCGTGGATAGTCCGTTATGTGCGTCTTATCGATCTCGTGAAACGTCTTAGACGGGTTCGCAATTTTGCGCAGTTGTCATTTCTGAATAATAAATATAATTTGTTTGAATTTAGGCACCCGACCACGAACGATTATCTTTTCCCGATAGGGCATGCATGCTGCTCAACACCGCAAAGCCTGTCGAGGCCTCCAGGCCGTCATGAAAAAAACAGAACTGGCCGCCCGTTCATAAGCGTTCAATATATTTAGTGTATTTGCTTATCCCCAGTCAAGTCTTCGACATAATTTACAGCAGAGCTGCTTAAGAACGCCGTAAAAACTTTGGTGTCTGCGGGAAATCCCAGCTACAGGAATCGAAAAAAGTCTGACTACCGAGTACGACATGGGCGAGCGTAAGGCGACAACTCTGCTCGGCGAACTGAGTCACGTGAAACACGGGATAATAACAGAACTAGGAAAATAACACTGATGAACAGATAAGAAAAGAGAGAAAAAAGATAAAAAGAAAGTGATAAAAAAAGAAAAGCAAAAAGATAGTGAGAATAAACACATAAAATGACTCAAAACTAGGTAAAGACACACGAAGAGAGAGAAAGAGATAGAAAGAAAGAGACACGAGAAATGGTCAGAAAAAAATAGACAGCAAGACTGAAAGAGAGAAATAAAGGAGAACTAAGAAAAAGAGAGGCAGAAAGTGAGAAAGGGGTATAAAGAAAGAAAGACGTAGAGACACAAATAAAAAGACACGAAAGGAAAGGAGCGGAAAGCAGAAAAAGACAGAAAGAGAAAGAAGTAGATAAAGAGCGAAAGAAAGAAATTGCAAGTAATAGGTACAACAAACCGATGCCAAGACGGAGAGAAATAGTACGAAAAAAAAAGAGTGAAAAATGAAACAAAAAGAAAGAGGGAGGTAAGGTCAAACCTTACTGTCCCAACGTCGGAGCCGTCTGCGTCAGCCTAAGGGATTATCTTCAAGACAATGATGTAGTTTTCCACACTATACCTTACAGTGAAGGCCACCAAGCTGCGCTCTTCCTCGAGGATTGACAACATTAGTATGAAGTTCTCATGTTCGTTTTTTGTTTACTTCACTCTCTTTTTTCCTCTTGTTCCCTTCTATCCTGCTCTTCTTCATCTCTTCCTTACTACTGGAAGTGTAGGCCATCGTTTTGTCCTTCTAGCCTTTCAGTCACAGCGCACAAACTTGGGTACGCAAACTTCGAAGGCTCGTCACATGCCGCACATCATCATCATCATCATCATCATCATCATCATCATCATCATCATCATCATCATCATCATCATCATCATCATCATCATCATCATCATCATCAGCGCATCATCATCATCATCATCAGCGCATCATCATCATCGTCATCATCATCAGCTGGACTACGTCCACTGCAAGACAAAGGCCTCGCTCATGTTCCGGCAGTCAACTCGGTCCTGTGCTTGCTGCTGCCACTCTATATACCCGCCAACTTCTTCATCTCATCTGCCCACGTAACTTTCTCTCTTGGTGCGCACATGTCTGCGGGCTTTCCGACGAGTCACTTAGCGGTCATTTAATTTCATTATGCTGCGTATTGCTGCAGATGATTACTTCGCTGCAGACACTACCATGTTTGCCGATCGTTCGGCGTGCCGCGTGCGAAGACAAGCGTTAAAAGTATTTTTGTTCTGCACTCACAACGAGAACAACAACAACAACAACAACAACAACAAAAAAAAAACAACCTGTGCATCCCATACAGGCCTGTTAATTGATTATTTTCATGCAAATACTGACTCTGACTGGTGACAGAATACATAGATAATTAGTTACACACTCAACAACAATAATTACTGAAACTCACGCAAAATAACAGATTCTTTCCTATCCTTTCTTGCGATGTAATACTGAGTGTCATGAAAAAAAAATGTGATGCGAATTTCACGCGTTTCTAACTGCCCATCTTAATTCATGACTAAAAGGGGCTAGGTCGCAGTTCTCTATCTTGCTTCCTTCCCCTTTTCTGTGATCCTTGTATGCATGCCAACTGGTAACAACAACAACTATATTTATTATTATTATTATTATTATTATTATTATTATTATTATTACCAGTAAAGTAATTGGAATAAACGGAGCTAATTATACACGGCGTTATAGGCAGGGCCCGCATTAGCGAAAAAAAAGCTACAATATCTTACTTCAACTCGCCAAAAAATGTTTGGCCAATAGTAATGCGGTACGCATTAGCAAACTGGATGCGGCGAACCAATAGAAAACGGGACATAGGAGTGAGAATCCTGGTGAATATAGCCCCACACACGGTCATCTCGTTTTTTTTTATTATTATTCGCCGGCAGGAACAGTGCTTTACGCTTTAGTTCCACCCTTTTTTTTTTTTGGTGCTACACATCTCGCTGATAAAGGCAGACACAATACGCAGCAGTTGCTTATCAATTCCTTCATTCTTTTACAACGACACGAACATGTGTGAGAAGCGTGTAGCAAAAGTAAGATAACATCGCGGCTGATAAAGAGGACGCACGCGTCGACGAATCCTTTACAAGAAACCTTCCCCTTTTGGCTCTTTCGTTTCAATGGTCCTCTGTGCCGTTCAACCTGTCAGCCCCGATTTCGGCTTTGAATTTACATGCCAGCTTAGTATGTCAGCCGAACGAGTGCCCGTTTTGTTATTTTTGGCACTCGCGTAGCTAACCTGAAAAGACCTCCTTTGTCAAAAAAGCGCGCCGGCCTAACGAGATCTGGAGCAGCCTGTCTGAAGCACTCTAACTATCTTTACACTCCACTGACAAGTGAAAACAGTCATGACTACGAAACAGACTGCCTTTCACTCAGACCGATAGGCCTATTCAAACGTCGGACACGTTGTCCGGGACACTTTAGCTCTAGTGGAACGTCTCTTCTTTTTACGCTCCACTGAAAAAATGTTCTTCGACAGCCAAATGGACTGCCGGATGGCCCATTAACATGTTTTTTTTTTCATTCCGTATCGGGAGCTTCGAAAATTTCGCGTGAGTTTTTCAGGCGATAAAAAAGACATCAGAAGCATTACCCCAACCAGACGTGCGCATGTATACCTGTCGTTGCGGTTTGTCTCTCCCTTTCTGCCCTGATGGTAGCGCTTCGCCTAACGAATGGTTAAAGGCTGTTAGCTTAATATTGCGACTCTTATTTGAGGCGCGCTATGGTCTGTAACTGTCAAATTTAGGAAAATATAAAGACGAAAAAGACCTCAGTGACGTCCTCTCGTTTCGGGCATGGCTTACAAAATATTTTGTGTAGCCTGTGATTGCAAAGAAACATTAGCGAATCTGCCGAGGTTGTGGATATGATGTCCGCCTGCCAACTCGAGGGTCGCGGGATGGTATACCGGCCCACGCTTCCGCATTTTGACGGAGGTGAAATGTTACTGAGGCCAGTGCGTCTACATTTAGGTGGTCATTAATTTATGGGCTCGGAAATTCCCGAGCCCTCACCTCCACTACAACTTAGCTGACATTCATATTGTGCCTTTGGCACTTTAAACTTAATTGTGTTATGTATGCATATAGGAAAACAGAAAAGAAACTGGTGCACAAGGGATGCGAACACTTTTTCCACAGGATGACAGTCCTTATTTCTAAATTAGGCTAATCACGTGCTCTTGAACTTATTTCCCTTTTTTTAGGCAAGCTTCAAGTGCTTGTAATACCAGGAGGCCGAGCCAGGCAGCCGAGCTGAAGGAACGCATGTATCTCCGAGTCATGAACTCTACGCGAAAGGGGTTATCTTAAACGTATTAGAAAGTGTGAGTTGTACATATAGCCCGTCTACTAATCGGCGTTAATTCACTCTAGCCAGTTCCAGTCCTCATTTTGTATCGACAGCTTAAAATGTGCTACTTTATAATATTCTATTATTGTAACTCCTTTGCAGCCAGAAAATTTATGATGTTTTTTATTATAAGTGTAGTTCTTTTATTAAGTGTCAGAAGTGTAAGCAGACAAAGGGGCATTATATGTACACAGTAAACACACACACACACACACGCACGCACACACACACACACACACACACACACACACACACACACACACACACACACACACACACACACACACACACATATATATATATATATGTATATATATATATATATATCAACGCCCCACTAACAATACCCGTGCAAGGCCGCTTAGATCAGCCGCTATTTTTACGAGGCGCATTTCTCGTCCGCTTACTATAGACAAACTAGGTTTGAGTCCTCATAGTGTCAAAAGGGTGAAATTTACAGTGCGCATTTGTACAGAGACACGCTATATTCAGCTTCGCATACTGTAAACATCTGGCACAGGGCTACCCAGGATTTTTTTTAGGGGTGTGCAGCAGCAAAATGACTAACTTTGGCAACTGAAAGCGTGTAAATATTTTAGTATGACCTGAAAAGTTAAAGTACGAAAACTATTCATGGTGTAGCTACGAGTGGATGTTTTGAAGGCCAATCGATCACAATGCGCTCAGACGTAATGAATCAATCTATCAATGAATCAATCAAGCAGCAGCAACAGCAGCAACATCAGCAACATCAGCAACAGCAGCAGCAGCGGCGGCGGCGGTGGCGGCAGCAGCAGAAAAAAAAAGAAAACGAAGCACACAAAGGCACCCAAATCAAAAAGCATAAAAAAAAAAAAAAGCATAAAGGTGGATATCAGATCGGTAATTGGAACCAAAGCATTAAATCACAATATTACGATAGAATGTGATGAAATTTTTCCCCCACTATCTAAGTTTCAATCTTCGAGTTACTTAAATGACAGGTTAGAAGACTACATAGCTCATGCGGAAATAAAGAACATAATAGCCACAGACGCTTCTGTGAATAAAGAAAAGGCAGCAGTAGGAATCGTCTCAGATTACCTCGGTTGGTCATTCTCGGTAAGACTACCAGACTTCACTCCGGTTTTCGAAGCTGAGCTCCTGGCTATTATTTTAGCGCTACGAAAACTTCCTTCAAACGAAGAGAGTGCAATGATAATTACTGATTCTCTTTCGCTGTGTACTACTCTCACAGCTTCAGAACAATCAAGAGCTCTAGCGACATTACAAACATTAGTTCCACCTCATGTGAAGTTCCTGAAGTTAGTCTGGGTCCCGGGACACTGTGGCATACGGTTGAATGAAATAGCCGATTCACTATCTCGAGCCACACTTGATGGCCCTGTGATCTCGGTACTACCAGAATCGGAACACATAGTGTCGATCAGATATAGAAAATGGGCTATTTATACGGATATTATGGAAAATATTACTAAATATACGGACTATCAGCACCTAACATACCCCTGGAAACCTCAGTGGAGTCAATCTAAAAAGTTAGAAGTTATTTTAACCAAATTTCGATGTCGTGTCCCTCCATTAAACTTTTACTTGCACAGAGCTGGTCTGGCGATATCCCCCCTGTGTCCATTCTGTGAAGAAACGGAAACAATAGAGCATTACTTTATAACATGTAAAAACTATTCATTAATTAGGAAAAGACTTTTAATTGTTCCGTTTCAAGCAGTAGGTTTAAATTTAACTGCAGATAATGTTCTAAGTTTCGGTGCCTTTAGCTTGGGACATTGCCACAGGAGCGTATTCGATGCTGTATGCAATTTCATTCGAGAATCAAAGCGCATGTCATAATAATGCCTGCTTAAATATATTTCTGAAGACACTTGTCTAATTTTGAATGAAATTTGCATATTCATTTGATTGTGACCGGGTGAGATAAGCTCGATTGTCTGGTCTACTCAAAATTTCTGTCTTCCACTGTAGTATTACCTCACCTTTTCTCTTCTTGATTCAATCTTCAATTATTTGTTTAGTTTAATATTCCTTTTTAGTTAATTATTATTTTCTATTACATCATTAGTTTTTTTTCATTAAGGATAAACCTTTTAATATATCTCATATAGGATACTTCTAGATTTCATGGCCAATCCCCCATAGTGGGTATGTGCCAGTGCGAAGGGGCAACAACAACAACAACAACACCCAAATCTGAGCATACTACACCATTTTCGCCTTCATCGAAAATGCAGTCGCTGCTGCCGGGATTCGATCCCGTGACCTGCGGGTGAGCAGTCGAGTACCTTATCCTCTAGACCACCACGGCGGGGTAAGAGGCAATATACTCGTCTTAAAATTGTGAGAATCTAAAGTTTTGTATGTCATTCGTTTACGGAAATTCGGGGACATAAATACACGGTGCCATCTTTCGGCGGCAAGAACGGCATCATGTCATAACTTATTTACAAATACACGAAGGAAATCATATGTCTTCTAAAGAGCTCGTTATCAATAACGATGAGTCCTCGTTATAAGTAGCAGAGGCCCACTGAAACATCTTGACAAAACATTAGTATTGCACTACAAAGCATGTGGCTTTTTCGGACAATCGAATAGCGTTCATTAGAAACATAACGCGGGCTGGGGGCTCCACAGCAAGATATTACACACTCCGGGAAGCCATCTAGAGTCACACTGTGATATTGCTATATAGAGTGTTCAAATAGGTCTCTGCTGTTGTAAATTGAGGTGCACGTTAAAGAGCCTCAGGTGGTCGTAATATCCAGATCCTTCAACTACGGTGTCTCCCATTATCCTATTGTGGCTCTGGAAAGTTGAACCTCAACAGTTAATGCAAGTGTTTGCTGTATAAAGTCGCGAATTGTTTATTAAACCCCTTTTTCGTATTACGTGCTTCCTTTTGGGGGCACACGCCACGGTGGTCTAGTTTTTCTGGTGCCCGGATGTTGACCTGCAGGTTGGCGCATCGAATTCTGGCCGCGGTGGTCACCGTTTCGATGGAGGCCAAAATGCTCGATGCACGTGGGCTTACGCGCACGTTAAAGAATTGCAAGGGAACAAAGCTTCCGTAGCCCTCCCCCCCCCCACCCCAACGACGGCGTCTTTCATAATGATATCGTGGGTTTTTGACGCTATGCTCAAACAATTATTATTAGCTGATCTCCCTGGAGGCGTTATCGTCTCGGTCACAGCTGAGCTGCTTGATGGGTGCAAATTAATATGCGAACTGCTGTTACACCATAATATGATCACGGTTTTGATTTGCATTGGGCTGTTTGCGAATGAAAATTGAAGAAAATTCTGAAGGAAACTTAGTGAGCCACCAGCGTCCACGGGCACGGGCCTATCTGGGAGAGGAGGAGGGACGTGTCGAACGATTCTTTATATGTTCTTGCATGTGCTTGTATGTGTGCATACTCTGCGTTTCGATAGCACAGATGAAATATGTAGCCCCTAACAAGCTTTGGTTTAGAGCATAAAATTACTAAGAAACAGACATACAGTGTTTTTTTTCTCAAACCCTCACTCAGTAATTGAACATATGAAAAATCTTACTAACCTTCTGCAAATTGAAACGACATTAACATGATCTATTATACAAAATTTGCGCTGAATTAGGGGTAACGCGTGGTAGTATGAACGTCGTCAATATAATAAGTGACTGTCATTTGGCTGGTACTTCTACGGACACACACACAAAAAAAAATGGCAGCATATCCACGGGGTGAATGATGGAGAGTGGGGCGAAGCATCCGTCCGTCTGTCTATTCGTTCTTGCTTTCCTCCATCCATGCGTCCGTCTGGCTTACCATCCGCACGTCCATCCGCCCGTCTGTGCGTGCGTCTGTTCGTGCGTCCGTCCCTGTGTTCGTCCATGCGTCCATTCGTCCGTGCAGTCATCCATGCGTCTGTCCATGCATCTGTCTCTGTGTCCGTTCGTCCATCTAATCAACACTCCAAGTACCACCAGCTCGCATCTTTTCGTCATCTATTCGGATGGAAGGCTGGATTGATATGGCTGTACCCTTTAGATCGGGCGGTGGCTTATGCCACCAAGCTGTAATACTTAGTGAACCAAAAACTAGATTTTTTCCCTTTAAACAGCGAGGTTGAGGACTCGTATATTTCAGTGAAGGGTTTAATTTTCACTCGTTCCTTGACTTTAGCCACCATCAGATAACCTCCTCCTTGTTAATTCTACCCGCCTAAAGTCTATTTTGCTCTCTCCGTCCCTAAACACCAGTGCTTTGAAAAACTCTGCGCCATCATCCTGAATTATAGGGTGATGAAGCCCTTTACAGACCATTATCAAGTGTTCTGCAGTTTCCTGTTCCTCTCCACACGTACTGCATACCGTGTCTACCCCTTCGTATTTGGCCCCATATGGCCGCATATAGAAGCACCGCCATCCAGCGGACATTCTAAGGAATAAACTAGAGGTGGCACACGCACACTTTCTTACGGCTTGCGCTTCGTGTCTACTTCCCACCTTTAACCACCTCGAGTTTCTTGTATATACTAGTTCACTGTATTCATGGCACTGCGGCCCAACGCTCACTAAACCTTTCTAAGTCCAAGGAGGTTACGCCCAGCGAGTATAACGTAGCAACCCTTTCTTGTCAGATAGTGCTCAATGTACATGCCAATGGCTGCTAATGAGGAATGAGAGACAGGAGAACTCGGCTTTTAGTTAACGCGCACGCTGCGAATTATCTATTGTTAAGCAACGCACAGGATAAATCTCCCACCGGCACCACCTTGCAGGTCAAAGCGTAAGACATGTTACGTACTACGACGAGGGACGAACGGTGCCGCCTCTAAAAAAACGAGTGCGTCGCGCTTGTTCACAAAAACCTAATCTCGCGCACGTGCGGCGTTTTCCTTAACACAGTTATTACGCAGCCCATAAGTAACTCAACGATCGCTGCAGAAGCGAACACGTATCTATGTACGTTCTCGAGTTTTTCTTACCACTTCACAACGATATTCGAAAACGACCTAACACGTGCGCGGACTTTTCTTCTTCAGCGCTCCCACTGGAAACTCGCACCCAAGGCCGAAAAGAGAACTTAATTCTCCCGCTCCACGCATTTGCAACACGTGCCGCAGTCGACAGTCTCGCACGTTCACAATGTCGTCCCAAAAACAAGGGTCGTTTGATGTTGCAACTGGGTGCGACGCTGTAAGCTTGTGTTGCATATTTAAAAGGGAATGGCAGTGCAGAAAACAAGGATGCTGATACGAGCAAGTGAAAACACGAGCGCTGGTAATTTTAGCGCTTGTTTTTCACTTCTACCGAGCGTCTGTTTTCCTCGCTGCTTTCACTGTTAAATACGCTATTAGTTGCTTGCAATTCAGCGAGTCGGCGCGGAATTCCCAGTCTTGTGCGGCGTGGGATCGCAAACGAGATGAAACCGAGCCGCCAGAAGAAATAACAGAGCCCTCTGTTCGTTCTCAAACACTGTCGTTTTTGAGCTTAAAAACATGGTTAGCTGTGTGCCGTAATATACTCGCGAATCATGCGCAAACTACGCAGTTTTGCCACTGTGCACGCTGGCTTCATTCACCGCTAAGTATTGGTGGCAATCGTGTGTGATTTTTTGCGGATATATACCCGATGGAAAGACTTGGAAATGCATCACGTGTGCAGGCACTCAGTTGTTTACATTATGAACTTCTCAGATTTCCTTCCTTAGCATTAAAGCTCAGGCATTTCGCTCACATTTCCTGTACTTCCGACAAGCTTGCGGTGTGTTTGGCACTTCTGCCGTTTTCGGTGCCTTTGATAATTTTGTTGCTTCTGGTGCATTTGACTGATTTTGCGGTTTTTGGTTGATGTGGTGCTTCTGGAGCTTATGGGGTTTGGTGCTTCTGACGCTTTCGTCGCTTCTGGTGTTCATTATGCGTGTGATAATTTCACTGCTTGCAGTGAATTTAATGATTTTGGTGCTTTCGGTGCTTTAATGGTTTTGGTGATTTGGATGTTTTGGTAATTCAAAAGAGAAATATCTATTTAAGCCACTCAATTTGCATTTAAAAGTAGCAAACTTCCAATCATGTGCGTAAAAGCAAACTGTCGTAATGGAACGCTGTTTCCCCAGACCATGCATGCATTTTCTTCCTCTGCTTTAGTTAACACACGCGCCTTTTATCATTTGCATGTGCCACAGATACACGAGCTGCGGTTAAGCTACGGAGAACGAGCTTGAAATCGCATCTGCATTCTTTGTTACTTTGGACCGAGAACAAACCGCAATTTGCAACATGGCGGCAACGTCGCGCAAAAGGCTGATTCGATTTAGCGAACTACTCTCTTAATCCCCGGGCGCGCGACGCCAAATTGGCCATTATATTTAGAGCTGAATTCGTCGCTGCCGGAACTGTTTTTCGGTCATTACGTTTTCATCTGTCGCTATCTTAGCAAGGAACGTGTTTCGGTTCAATTATCACTCTCAGGGCTTCACATAACTTGGGGCAGAAAGAAGAAGGCGCCAGAAGGGGGGGGGGGGGTGGATCTTATACATTTATCTACATCCGAATCCTTTTTATCAGTTTCTTTGTATGCTGTGTCATCTAATTTACAAGCGACCCGACCAAATGGAATCCACGTGTCCTGTATTGCGACTTTTGTGCGTACGCTTTTATAGTGCGATGCTACAAAGCGCAGATTAAAGCGTAGTACAACGAGCAGATTAAAGCGCAGATTTAAGCATAGCTCTTAAAAACGTGCTATCTTTAGGCCACTGCATGCTTTCAGACCAAATGTACATTCCTAGATCCTATGTCAGCCCCGTCGTGATGGTCTAGTGGCTAAGGTACACGGCTACTGACCCGCAGGTCGCGGGATCAAATCACGGCTGTGGCGGCTGCATTTCCGATGGAGGCGGAAATGTAGGCCCGTGTGCTCAGATTCGGGTGCACGTTAATTAAAGAACCCCAGGTGGTCGAAATTTACGGAGCCCTCCACTACGGTGTCTCTCGCAATAATATGGTGGTTTTGCGACGTTAAACATCCCATATCAATCAATTAGATTCTATGTCGACCGACTGTAATGCTGAGAAAGTTGTTAGCAAAGAGGCGGGTAAATCTTCGATTGACGTTACGAGATATAAGCGCCTCAAAACTTCGTGTTCCGGGTTTAGGTTAGCGAGGTATATAGCGATTTTACTTCGTACTCTGCATTCAGTGCTTTTTTTACAAGTTTCGCATTCACATCACCAGATATATTCCTATTCATCGAGCGTGCGAATGTGGTTATCGTCTTACGTGACACACAGAGGGAAGTACTGGCCGAGTCGACATAGTAATGCCTGCACGATAAAATGACAGCTGATATTCGGCTTAACGTTAAACGTTTGATTGCAACGTAACACCCTCCTACATGAGGGGCGTAGCCAGGGGGCGGCATACCGGACCCGTGCTTTACCCTATCCCCCCCCCCCCCCCCCCCCCTCTGAAATTTTTGGCGCCATAGCACAGAGAGCGGAAATGACTATTTCAAGGGGGGTGGCCCCCCTTGAAATCAAAGAAATGCCCCCCCTTCCCCCCAAAAATTCTGGCTACTCCCTCTTTCTATAGAAAGTGCGTATGCACGTGGCTTTGTTGTACGAACGAAGAACATGTCGCATGACTGTGCCTTATTCAGGAGGAGTACGACGCTTGATGTAGAAATCCGATGGCTTCGGTGGCGCAGATGTCACGCCTGGGCCTCAGGAGCTTTGGAGTAGCACGGAAATATTTAGCATCGCACTTGCACACCGTTTACTCTGTTAATCCGCGAGGCCTTGAAAACACCCTGGTGTACAAAGTGTCTACGTTTTAGCAGCGAAGCTCCCTAATCTGCCAATTTAATCCGCAAGGCATCGAAAGCACCCTGGTGTACAAGGGGTCTACTCTTTAGCAGCGAAGCTCCCTAATCCCGCAATTTATTCCGCAAGACACCGAAAATACCCTGGTGTACAAGGTGTCTACTTTTTAGCAGCGAAGCTCCCTAATCTCGCAATTTAATCCGCAAGGCATTGAAAACACCCTGGTGTACAAAGTGTCTACTCTTTAGCAGCGAAGTTTCTTAATCCCGCAATTTAATCTGCAAGGCCTCGAAAACACCCTGGTGTACAAGGTGTCTACTTTTTAGCAGCGAAGCTTCCTAATCTCGCAATCCGTTGTTGAAACTCCCTGCGCCGGTCAAGCGCGCTGATCTAAACTCGCAGTGGTAGCGCAGGTGCAGCGGCAGATGGCTCTTGCTGCGCACACTGACTCACTCAGTCGTTTCCGCCACCGAACGCACAGACGCTCTCCCCACCCACTCCCAACCTTACCGCCTTCATGAAAGCCAGCAGCGACATCAAGCGCGTATAGTCGATTGCGTCACATTTCTCAGGAGCTTCACTAATCGGTTGTATTCGAAGACGGAAAAAAACTGCTATTGTTTATGTTTTATTTGGTTCCTTGCTAATTTACGTAGAGCTTATCTGGTTTTATTCGTGTATATTCAACTCACATAAGACGAAGCCATGTGATCATTCCCTCTTACTCTCATGCAGTCGTCATCTGTGTAAATTATCAGATATGATCCATAATATTCAGTTTCTTTCGAGCGAGAATACCCAACCTTGCTAATTTATTTACCACAGAAACTGTTGTACTTTGTGAAACCTGTAAGATTCTGTATTATTTATGCATTAAAGTGGTGTGTGTGCTCGAATGCATAAAATGTATTATTGCACTTTAATCTTGGCTGTTCCTAATTATTCTATATATAAAATAATAAATGAAATCTCATAATCCCTATCTACAGTTCAGGTAACTCGACAAAGAATGTCCTCTAATCTCGCCGTTAGCGAACATTTAAGTGGCTGAAACAAAATGACTCGACGACTAATCAAGACGTTGGACCTTATGTTACCAATGGCGTCCGGCCATTAAGTGCTCTTGCGAACAAGCACCTTTGCGAGATCAACAACAAATGGCCGAATTCCCCAAGGTCTAGTTCCCAATTCCCTAGTCTGATAGCATTGTCAGTGTTTCTGGCGAGACTCGTGAACGTAAGGTTATTGGATCCGTTCGACTAGATGGTCATACCTAGAACCCGGAGGGAGCCCTCCCTAGAGATCAAACTGCCCTCATCAGTCCTAAGAGCGATGTCAATATCCTCTAATGGCTTCCCCCCTCTCGGTTTGGGGCCCTGTGCTTGGGCCTGTACAGAAGCAGTTATGACTTCTGCGGCGAGCATCAAAGGCCAGTCGGTTTAAGGTAGTTTTCTGTGACCTTGATAGCTTCCTGTAGCGCAACCTCTATTCGTTCATCGCTGCCACCTGTACGCCATATGGTGATGTCGTCAGCATAGATGGTATAATTAATGCCATCGACTTCGGAGAGTCTTTTAGAAAGACCGACCATGACGAGGTTAAAGAGGGCCGGGGATAGTACTGAGGCTTGTGGCGTCGCTTTGGAGCCAAACTTTACTGGATCCAAAACAAGATCGCCCATCGTCAGTATAGCCTCTCTGCCAGTCAGGAATGATTTTATGTAGTCGTGGAAGCGCTTGCCAAGCCCAAGGCTTGAGATCTAACTCAGCACGAAGTGGTGCAGAACGTTGTCAAATGACTTCTCCAAGTCCAGTCCTAATATGCCTCTTATGTCTCTTGTGTTCGTATGAATAACTTGATTTTTGATTAGCTTCATAGCGTCTTGCGTCGAGAGGCCCGTCCTGAAGCCTATGATGTTGTGGGGATAAATGTCGCATTCCTTCAGGTATTGGGTACTCCTGTTCAGAATAGCATGTTCGGCCACATTACCTACGCATGATGTCAGGGATATGGGCTGGAGGTTGTCGAGGCTAGGAGGTTTGCGCGGCATGGGGTACGGTGGTGGCCGTCTTCCACATCTCTGGGACACTGCCACTCTTCCACACCTGGTTGACGATAACCGACCTGTCATACAGGTTTCTCAAAGCCTTTTTGGTGACCTTATCAGGACCTGGGGCTGATCTACCGTATATGTCATGCAATGCCTGCCTGATCTCCTCGCTTCAAAATTCTACGTCCAGTTCTGGGTTAGCACTCCCTCGGTAAATGGCAGCCGGAGGTGGCGGGCCTGAAACGATTGGCAGGTACTTTCCAATCGGTCTGCCAGTACCTTATTGCCGAAAAATTCTTGCCCAGCTGCATGAAGTGTGCGACTCAGCGCGCACCTCTGGTTCAATTTAGTGTTGGTGTCATTAGACGGCTGCTTTAGGAGGTTCCAACAGCCTGCCCTGCGCATCTTCCCGTCTGCCGAATTTTCAAATATCGTTGCATTGTTGTTTAGAGAGGACTTTACAGTCTTCCTCAGTAATTCTGTTCCCATCAGCATTGTTCTTGCGAAGCCTGCGATTGAGGCACTGCCCTTTCCACCTGGCCAGGAGGGACTGCTTGGCTTCGAGAAGATGAGCCAATCTGCTGCCCATATTTTGTACAGGCAGGTCCATGGTGACCTTCTTAGTGGTAGCCTGGATGTCGTCTTTTATCGTCGCCGTTCAATGTTCCAGGTCAAGCTTCTCTTCATCTCAGACCTCCCCTTTCTTACTTTGCGAAACAAGTTCCAGTTGTTCACTCTGAACTTACGTGGTCTTGTATGTCCAACTTGCAGAACAGTGGTGAGGAGGTAGTGGTCGTGGCCAAAGTCCACGTTGAGGTTACACCACTCGACCTCCACCACGTTCCGGACAAAGGTGTGGTCCAGTGTCGTGTCCCTGGTGGATGAAGTACCACATCTGGTAGGGAACACGGGGTCTGTTACTAATACTAGGCCCTGGTTCAACGCCTCCCTCCGCAGGTCCTGCCCCTTACGAGTGTCATACGGGTAGCCCCAAGTATGATAAGGTGCATTAAAGTCACCCACTATAATCAGGGAGAGCCTATAGACACCTGTACGACCTTAGATAGCACAGCCTTGAAGCGCTTTCTGAAGTCATAAGGGCTTCTGCATGCATTGATAATGAAAATCTCGCTTTATAAGTAGATCCAGGGACGATTTTTATCACTGTCACACACTTCGGGTGAGGCCCCGCCGATCCAACATCGACGTGCGGCAGACTCGCAAGCTTCCAGTTTACGCTTCGGCCTGCGACGCCTGAAAGGCCTCGAAGTGGCACATTTCGAATTTATTTGCGGGTTGGTCGACCCGTGCGGGGTTGCACGTGTGGTGATGTGTGGGCCTGACCAACGCACCCATAGAGCAGACACAGAGTTTGATTACACATAAACAAGCATTTTAATTAAAACAGGGGCAAAGGCAGGCGATTACAAAATAACAAAGGAGGAAAACGGATACGCGCAATAGAAACAACAGCTATATAACAGAACGTGCTAAAAACACTACAATAGATACAGGCTAAAGACAAATATGCGGAATGTTAATAAAATAACGACAAAATGGAAATCAGAAAAGAGCGATACAAGGGAATAATTACACAATGATCATGGTGGCGCTTTTGAATTTAAACGTGCGACGCAGCGCACACAAATATTTAAAAAAAAGGCTGGTTAAAATAATTTAACAGTTTAAAAAAAAGTCACAATAAAAAGTTCCATACGGACCAGGCCAGCTCTTGGTGCACGTAGGGGAGTTGACGGGTGCCGCTGAAGGTCTCGCCGGCTTGGTAGACGACGAGGGTGCCCGGAATTGCAGCCGTCTCAATAGGTTGCGCGGGTCACTCCATGCTCGCCGCCTACGCGAGACTCGCGACACCGACGACCGCACTTGTTGCTGGCTGTACGTCAACTGCTCTTCCGATGCAGTTCAAACCTCCTCAGGGGCGTCCACGTGCTCCCATCTCATCTGGGAGTAATTTTCCCTGTTGAGACCGCTGGTTTCCCTTCCGGTCAGGGGCAGGGAAGACGAGCCGGCGCCACGCTGGGTCGTTATAGTCGCCGGATGTCGTCTCCCAACACAAAAACGCCCTTCCTTGGAAGATGGGGCCCGCAAATGCTCCGAAAATTGGAGTCGTTTGTGACAATCATGATGTGCTCGATTTTGCACGAAACCATTTCAAGAGCGTGGATGACGTGGGTCAGCTTGTTGCTTATCAGAGCCGCAACGCCTCTTCCTTCTTCTTTCACTGTGACAGAGCAGTAACAGCGTAGCGTTACGTTAGTGGTTTGAGTTCCTTGAAAGATTATGACATGTGGTTTTTCCAAATGTGAGTGAATAAAATGCTGCTGAGGGTAAAACTAATTTATCAAGACGAATATTTTCCCTCACCATCAATACGCTCACGCTATCAAATTTCTTCTTCTTTACTTCACATTTGGCTTTACTTTTTGCGACAATACGTAGCAATTGAAGCGAAAGTTTAAACAGAACTGCAAACCAATACAAGTGTAACAAGTGATACCAATTAGGCTGCGATTCGATAGGAGATTTTTGAGTGCTAAGCGGGCATTCTACACCTGAACCACTTCTGTGGAGCCACGCGCAACTCTTAAAAATGACGACACAATAAATGAAATGGCCGACGTCTTAGCCAGCTCATCGCTAGATCTCCCAATAGGTCAGGTTCTTCTGGTGGTAGAATACTTCACCGCAATCAGTTTTATAAGATCCGCTATTCACACAAATAGGATGAAAGCATTAACCACGTGGGTGATATATATCCACATAAAATATCTAAGGAAGTCGCAGGAGAGCCAATCTTGACAATAGGGAGTGACGATCGCCAGATGCCGTGTTCCTCCATTAAATGTTTTTTTTTTCGCGCAGGAGTGTTCTGACATTATCACCGTTCTGATAATTCTACGTAGAACTGAAAAATACTGCACATTACTATTGGCCATGTCCAACGTATTTTCGTATTAGAGCTCGACTTCGTATTACTCCTCTTTCAAAAATACCCTCAACCTTATCGCAGCAAAATGTTTTAGGCCTCGGTGCCTCTGGCTTGGGATACTGCCTCATGTATTTGTTTAATGCCGTGTGTGACTTCATTATAACTACTCATCAATTACCACTTTAATCTAGTCTCTGAAATTGTTCGTCATTCCAACAAGGTCACACCTAATTAGGTTTTTCAAATTGTTTGCTTCAGGTTAATACGGTAGTCTAGAATACAAGCCTGAAAGCATGATACTTGTAGTTCAAATGGAATATAATACGTATTATCGCCATTTCGTTTATTTTTTTGATCATCCACCATACCTAAAGTAACATTTAAAGATCTCAAAGTCGCATTCTTGGCCAATGCCCCAAAGTGCGTACGTGCCATTCATCGAAAGACAAGAAAGAAGCACAAGGCTACCGCGAGTGGATGAACCCAGTTTGGGCTTCACTTTCTATGCTTTGGTGATTTGACGGTTCCGGGTACTCCATTGTTCTAGTACACTCTAGTTTCGCGAAAACTCTTCATCGCTTACGCAAAAAAAAAAAGTAACCTGTGGCTATTACTGCTACTTCATCGATATTGTCACGTGGTCGTGACGCTGACGACGGCAGTAGTTGTCTTGTTCAAGAATGAAACATTTCATTCTGGTGAACTTGTGCTCGGAAAATGAAAAAGTAAATTTGCAAGCAATTTACACTGTGCCATGATCACGTCGAACAAAGCAACGGTGGTCGGTAAGCTCGTCATCGGTGAAATGCGTCGACTATTGTGCAGCATTCATCGAACCCACCTGCATGATCTCCGGTGCTGCTTGAAATCTCCAATCGAATTCGCTATTTGCGTCCTCCATGCTATCTAAACGGAAGAATCTGATACAGTCGCGAAGCTACTGAAGAACTGCGGTGAGGTCTGAACCGAACGTTGTAAACAGTTTTTTTCTGGCTGAAACCCGTATACATCGAAAGAAATCAATGAACAATAATCGCAATGTGCTTCGAACTTTCCAGGAAAACTAATTCTTCCTCGCCACTAGTAAGTGCTTACGTGGCGGAAGTAGGTGGTGACAGCCTAAAAATAAATAGAGGTTCGGCCCACGAGGCCGCATTGCCCTCATTTCTCATACTTTCGCCGTGTTGCTACTTCACGCCGGGGAAACGACGCAACGCCGTTTCAAAACACTCCGAGCTCCTGCCTCTTCGGTGCACGTTAAACGTGGCACAATGACGAACTTCCACTGCATTAAACGACGACCGGCGTGGTTGTACGTGTCGATAAGAAATGAGTTTTTTTTGTATTAGTTCATCCTAACCCCACTACGTTGTAGCGAAGGGCAGCTCTAGTTGGATGACCATAATAAAATCAATACTGGTACACTTTACTTTTTAATCTTAGCTTGCCACTGACTATAGTACGGGGCAAATTTTGACGCATATCTACTAACTTGAAATTCCTAATCGATTTCACTTGTCTTTTTTCTTTTAACGAGGTTGCTTAACCTATAGCGGTAACTTTGTGGGATCTACCAGAAAAAAAAAATGATCGTCATGTTAACGGGTATCTGTGAGTGCGGTCTACCAGAAGACTACCGTCATAAAAAAACACATATGGTCCACAAAAAAATTGAATAAGTTCCACTAATCTTTACTGGTCACTAAAAATGACAAACGCAGGAGTCAGCTCAACAAATGGCTGCAAAGCAACGGCGCTGAGCCAAAAACCCCGAAGTCGTTAAAGACCTACGCTAACAACGACATGCCCATAGATCGATGAGAGGTGCCCGCTTTCAGCGCCAGTTTACGTTTTTGGAGTTTTCACATCCTTGTCATGCTTATGCCTGGCTATTGTTTAATCCGAATTTTCTTGTACCAAGAATACACGTAGAAACAACCGAGCATCATTTAGCTAAGTGCTCGAAGCAACCTAATATAATCGCGGTTATTATTTAGAGCCGTCTTACTTTGCTTTTTCAAGCCAAGCGCGGTTTAGTGCGAGCATTTGTCATTTTTATTCCTTTGGGTTGTAAGCTCACTACTCCTACGAATGAACATAGAACTATGAGAAGCACAAGAAATAAGATATACGCACACTATCCTAGCACAATGAATTTATGTGACAGCAGCGCTTGTGAAATCGACAAGAACGCGATTCAGATAAACGAGCAGAGAAAGTTAATACAATTAAAGGTAAGCTTCATGAGTCCGAACGGTGTGCACCCGAATATATATTTAGAGCCGTTAGTTTTACAGCCCTTATAGTCTTTTCTCGTTATTAAAATTTGCAGGAGAAAACTCTACTAGCTGCACATAAACCTTAATTTGTATCTGAACAAAGCAAGCGTCTCTTTGGGTTGTTGCTGCGTACCCGTTGCGCTTCAAGCTGATTCAATCGAATAAAGCTTATTCATCAACTGTATGAAAACTACATAAAGACAACATTATGTCTCAAACGAAATGTGGCAGAGTTAGAGTGCTTTGCACTTTTTACGAGAGAGCTATAAACGACAAGTTACAGTGATTCATGGTGATTCCGCAATGCGTGGAGCATCGTTGTTGCACAAAAGCCGCCTATGGTCGGTGCAGCAAGGAGGGACAACTTGCATAAAACACAATACAAGGAAAAATCTGTGTAGTAGTGGCAGGAGTAGCAGCAATAATAATAATAATAATAATAATAATAATAATAATAATAATAATAATAATAATAATAATAATAATAATAATAATAATAATAATAATAATAATAATAATAATAATAATAATGTGGCCCTGGATTGCTTTGTGAACATTATAATGGTGCTCTTTTAGCCTTTCATTAAGGCATCGCCCCGTTTGGCCGAAATACCAACTACAACATGAAAATGGAATCGCGTAAACAACCCCCGCTACACACGGCACAAACCAAATTTTGTGCTTAGTTGCGCAACCAGTGGTACGTGATTTGAGAGGGTTGACTGCTTTGCAAAGCCGCTGTAACTTATCCGGCGCTGAAAACACCACTTTAACGCTGGATTTCTCCCCTATCTTTTTTATCCGGTGGGAAATGTCATGCACGTAAGGTAAAACTACGGGTCTATTACGGTCGTTAGAATCCAGCTGAGCCTCGGAGTTGCAGCCTTTCTTTATCTGTATTAATAGCTTTTCAGCTATAGATGTCCGTAGGATAGCTGGGTACGCAGCACTCAAAAGCCTTTCAGCTTGAGCTGCAAAGCTGCGCCGCATGACATGATGACACGATTTCCTAAGAGGATTGATGAGAGAAAGATTTGTGATGCTGCGCTTAACTAACTTGGAATGGGAAGAGTCATAGGGTAAAAGGGGTTTTCCATTTCTAGGTTCAAATAGCCAGCACACATGGTCAGGTGAAGCAATTAAATTCAAATCTAAAAAGCGTAAGCTATTGTCAACTGGCAACTCATGAGTCAATAAAAGCGGTTTAAAACATTCTTTAAAAGTCAATACAATACCGTCAGTTAGGTGCTGGCAGGCACCGTCGCTGCAGTCAATGAAACTGCAGCTATTATCTGTTTTAATAGCTGAAAAACTATTAAAACAGATAAAGAAAGGCTGTAACTCCGAGGCTCAGCCAGAATCTAACAACCGAAAAAGACCCGTAGTTTTACCCTACGTGCATGACATTTCCCACCGGCTGAAAAAGATAGGGGAGAAATGCAGCGTCAAAGTGGTGTTTTCAGCGCCGGATAAGTTACAGCGGCTTTGCAAAGCAGTCAACCCTCTCAAATCACGTACCACTGGTTGCGCAACTAAGCACAAAACTCGGTTTGTGCCGTGTGAAGCGGGGGTTGTTTACGTGATTCCATTCTCATGGGGTATGTGGTATTTCGGCCAAACGGGGCGATGCCTGAATGAAAGGCTAAAAGAGCACCATTATAATGTTCACAAAGCAATCCAGGGCCACATTGGAATTCACTGCCGCGATTGTGGATGTACCCCCATGTTTGATCAATGTGAAGTGGTAAAAAAGCACCCGTCACAATTAACTCGAGAATTTATAGAAGCGCATTGTATAGCGAGAGCTGGCAGCACGTGTATTAGCGCCCCTTCTTTGGTTTTATGTGAACATGAAGTGGCCTTCCTTAATCAGGATAACTGCCTATGAATCTGTGATATGTTACGGTGCGATGTTGTGTGTTATCTTGTCGTTGCGTTAGGGTGGTTTTGTACGCTTGCGCCGGTCTACATATTTGATGCAGTTTGACAATAAAGCTCAGTTGGAAGTTAGCGCTCTGTCCTCTTGTGTCGCTCTGCTCAGCCGTTTCTTCTTCCCCGTAATGCGCTATACCAGTTCAAGTTCACATCCGTGTCATGCTTATGCCTGTCTATTGTTTAATTCGAATTTTTTTGTGCCAAGAATATACGTAGAAACAACCAAGCATCACTTAGCTAAGTGCTCGAAGCAACCTAATAGAAACGCGGTCATTATTTAGAACCCTCTTATTTTGCTTTTTCAAGCCATGCGCGGTTTAGTGCGAGCATTTGTCATTTTTTTATTGGGTTGTAAGCTCACTACTACTATGAAACATAGAACTATGAGAAGCACAATAAATAAGATATACACACACTAACCTAGCACAATGAATTTATGTGACAGCAGCACTCGTAAAATCGACAAGAACGCGATTCAGACAAACGAGCAGAGAAAGTTAATGCAATTAAGGGTGAGCTTCGTGAGTTGTATAGCCGCCCCGGGTGAGTCCGGACGGTGTGCATACGAAAATATATTTAGAGCCGTTACTTTTGCGGCCATTGTACTTTTTTTTTCGTTATTGAAATCTGCGGAAGAAAACTCGTCTGCATGCAGCGGCACAGAAACCTCAATTTGTGTCTGAACAAAACGAGTGTCTCTTTGGGCTGTTGCTGCGTACCCGTTAAGCACGATTCAACTTAATCAAGCTTGTTCAACTGTATAAAACTCTACATAGAGACAGCATTACGTCTCGAACAGAGTGTGACAGAGTTAGAGTGCTTTGCCTTTTTTACGAGACAGCTATAAACGAGAAGTGACAGCGATTCATGGTCATCCCGCTGCGCGGGGAGCATCGTTGTTGCACAGGGGCCGCCTATGGTCGGTGCAGCAAGGGGGGACCACTTGCATGAGACACAATATAAGCAAAAATCTGTGTTGTAGCAGGAGCAGCAATAATAATAATAATAATAATAATAATATAATAATAATAAAATATAATAATAATAATAATAAAATAATAATAATAATAATAATAATAATATAATAATAATAATAATAATAATAATAATAATATAATAATAATAATAATTATCATTCTTGTTATCACAAGAAGATTTTCATTTTCCCTCAACCAAGTGCTCAAGACAAGTTCCGATTGAAAAACCAGTTTTCGTCGAGGTAGCATCACAATGGTTCAGATGCTTCTGTAGAAAACGATCAGCAAAGGCAACTTGTAGGCCATTTAACATGTGCAAACAGATGTTACCTCATTGTCACAGGAAATTAAAAAAAAACAAGGCAGGTGGCAAGTGTTGTTTAAAAACATTAGGTGCTATAAAAACATTTATGTTTTAAACAATTTGTAGTGCCGACATTCCAGAAAAACTGTTTTCAGGTTCAGGAGGGCTATACGGGACTCTAAATTGTAATAATGAAACGACGAGCGCGATTCGGGATCGTCCTTGCGTGTGGCATAATTCATTCTTCCTGTATCCGTGTTAACTAAACATACATGTTTCATATGAAGCAGCTTTTGCTTGTGTGTTACATATATTGTCACGTGCTACAAAAGGTCTTCAACTAGGAAGAAACGAGCCGGCGGGGAGACGCACCGAAAACTGGCAAGATGACTGCTTCAATAATAAACAACTAGCCAGAGCATCGTCTTCCATTCTCGCGGGCAGCCATGGCTTACGCTCGCCGTAACTAGCGGCCAAGTGGCAATACCTATAAAGATAGTTATTCCTGCAGTAACTTGTTTTCCAGCGGAATCTTCATTTTGCGTATATCTTTGTTTCGTCTACAAAGCAACGTGATAATAATTGTTCAGGGTTTACGTCTCAAAAGCTCAATTTATTCATTTTTAACGTTGTAATGTCCTAATGTGTCTAGGTGAGAGAAACCTGAATAAAATGTCCACACTATTCCACTTTAGGCCAGACCTCTGAAGATAATTTAAAAATAAGAAGGCCAATAGAATTTCTCAAAACTAAAAGGCAATGGAACGACGGCAGACTTAGTTACCGAGGTTTCCTCATCGTCATCATTTATTTGCGTGTCAAGTGTAGTGCTGGAGCCTCCCTCAATGATTTCCAGTGTAACCAGTCCTGTGGGAGTTGATGTATATTCTTCACAGTATACAGACGTTGATGTCTCTCCTATACGTTAAAAAATGAGTTCACTTGCACTGTGATTGCTTCGACGATCTTGTAAGAGAGTACAGGGTGCGTTGAGACGCAGATATTGTGTGTGTGTGTGTGTGTGTGTGTGTGTGTGTGTGTGTGTGTGTGTGTTTTCCATTGCCCAGGGACGTACGTACGTTTTTGAAGAACAACCCCCGTCAATTCAAACCAACGCTGGCTTCAGCACGTCGACGCACTTTATCTATGACATCGCATGAAAAAAAAAATACCCTTGGAACTCTCGTTAGGCATATCTTAGTAAATTGAGTCGACATTGTGTCTACCTCTTACTGTCTGCCGAGGGAAGCTTCTTTTGCCTCGCTGAATCACTGCTCCTGCTACTTTGACTGCATCCGTCGAAGCCGCTCGATCAGACTCCTGCACCATTGGTGACCGAGTGGCTTCAGAGGATGCCCGAGACTCCAGGCTTGCCCAATGAGTTTCGAAGCTGTGTACGCCAAAGCAGCTACATGAAAGGCTGGTAGGCAATAGATGCTGTCCATCCAAAAATATCCCTTTTCTATTGTGCTGAATTTGTATGGATATTGTGACGCGCACACCCTGACGACGATACTTATTTTCGCGACTACACGCCCACGTCTTGTTTGCGCACGACCTATATGGCAGTTCCTGTCGTGTTTGTTCACATCGATTTATCTTCATCCCTCATGGATATTTCTTTGCTTTGCATCAAAGAGAGCACTGGGTCCTTATTGCAAACTTTGAATCGTTGCTTACTTTCAACGTATTTTTTGTTTGTGTCTCTCTCGCAGAGTGAGCAACCCACCTTTCATGGTAGTTCCTTCCCCCTACCTCTTTCATCGACCCCTTTCTATTTTTGCGAACACCTTTGTTCCCACATTCCTTGTCAGATAGCTTGCCCGACAGACTTTCGATGGAATTCCCGTTACAGATGATTGTAATCAGCGGCAATAGGCAGCCACTTTGTGAGAAACTTGCGCAGCACCTGCGAACGTACAGATGAAATCAGATCTGTCTACAGCAATGGAGCGTGTGGCTGTGGACGCTGTTGTTGTCCACAACCGCGAGTGACCTCAGGTTAGCAACAAGCTTCTGCTCGTGCTTGAATTATAGCACGAGTATCTAGCGTGCAACCTGACTATTAGGTATCATTACGGCGTCGGTATTTGCACGTTTTTGCAGATAACGACACCTGAACGGGCTTGCTGAGCGCTCTAAACAAGTGCGGTTCATTGTGTACTGACATTCTGGCTTACACTTTTTTCTGATACAAATGCCAAGAGACAAGTTAGCGCACTTTCTCTTTTCCAAGTACTTTTCGCCATTGGCCTTACGGATTCTATTCAAGTACGTCCTGATTCAGTACCATGTTATCATCCTATAAAAATTCTCAGTACATTGGGAACTTTCGTAATGTGAGAACGAAAGAGGAAAAAGCTTCACTTTGTGACTTGTACGCAGCAATTTTTCTCCCTGTGCCTTTTTTTTTCTCGCTATCTCTAGGACACGAGCCTATTATGTTCCAACTTATTCCCATGTACTACTCTCCAGCATTTTACGAATAAAAAGAAAATACAAATTTAGAAAAGTGCTCTCGTGTGTTTGTCTCTACGCCTAACGTGCATCTGGTGTTGATTTATATGCACTCATTTGCAAGCATACTTGTAAGCGATCTTTTAGTGTGGCACTTTGATTTTGAAACATCGCTGCGCGGTCTTTCTGCTTTTTGTTCACTTCCGATTTCCGTGACTACTGTATAATAGGAATGATTCAAGCATACATGCCCTCTACTTCTAATCTAACGTGCACGATATTTCGTCTTGTCACGTCTATTTGTGCGATTAACTACGATCATGTAACGCGTTCGGTTTGTTGTCTGTCTCCCAGGCTGTGCAACTTAAGCCTCTGATTGGCTTTGGCAGTCGTAGCATTATTTACTGCTTTATTCGTAGAAGTAAAAATTATTATTATTATTATTATTATTATTATTATTACCAGTAGGAGTAGTAGTACTAGTGGTAGTTGTAGTAGTATTTCACGGAGCTACTATGTTTCAAAAGTTGCCGGATACACGGCTTTCTTGAGAGTAGTGTTGCTGTTTCTTTTCACCTCTGCAGTTGATAATAAAGTGCTACATGTGCCTTCTATCAGTGATGAAAACCCTTATTAGGATTTATGGTTCTCTTGGATCTATAGTAAAACTGAAAGCTTCACCATTAAGAGGATATTTTTTTTTAATTTAGAGACTAATATTTGTGCCACCGTTTTTTTTTGTTAAAATAAAAATAACGCTGTAATAAAGCGGTGATGCATTGACACGGCCACTGACAGTGAGTGAACATTTAGCTCGGGTAATTTCCGCTAGTAACCATGAATGTTAGCCTGATCTTGGCTAATGTGAGTAATGTAGGTTAGCATCACCTATATTATGGCTGACTTCGGCTAATAGTGGCCAATAATGGTTAATTACGGCAAACTCCGGGCGTTTCTAGATAACTGACGGCTTGTCTCAAGCGGTTTTATTTTGTATTGGTTTAGTTGTGTAATCCCAAATGACACAAAATACTGTATGACCATTTCATTGAACAGCAAATTAAATGTACGCCTTATGTTCGCAGGGCGCCACATTCGTGGGGCAAATGGAACCTGCCAGAGGTTAGCATCGCTATGAGATGCTTGCGTGCCACCCTGCTTCAATGTATGCTCTGCCTAAGCGTGAAACAAACAAGGTAAGGTTCAATAACCTTTCATCAAGCATTAACGGGCTGCTCTTTTGGCGGCGCACTGAACTCTATGTTTATACTGATGACTGAACTCCTGACGAGTCTTTTTGCACGTGGCTTACCTTTGAGATTCGTTGGTAGCATATAACTTGAACAAAATTTTTTTTTTCAATTTCGAATTGCACACAAAGTTCACGGCACCTGAACATCATTGGGACATCATGGATAGGACATACATTTTTAAATTCGGAGCATTTCTTTGCGCACCGCAAGCACTTCTGGCATCTATCTATCTATCTATCTATCTATCTATCTATCTATCTATCTATCTATCTATCTATCTATCTATCTATCTATCTATCTATCTATCTATCTATCTATCTATCTATCTATCTATCTATCTATCTATCTATCTATCTATCTATCTATCTATCTATCTATCTATCTATCTATCTATCTATCTATCTATCTATCTATCTATCTATCTATCTATCTATCTATCTATCTATCTATCTATCTATCTATCTATCTATCTATCTATCTATCTATCTATCTATCTATCTATCTATCTATCTATCTATCTATCTATCTATCTATCTATCTATCTATCTATCTATCTATCTATCTATCTATCTATCTATCTATCTATCTATCTATCTATCTATCTATCTATCTATCTATCTATCTATCTATCTATCTATCTATCTATCTATCTATCTATCTATCTATCTACCGCGTACGTCTTGGTGCGCTCGTGATCACCCCCTTAACTTGGGGTAAATCGAAATCAGTATAAGAGAACATGATGGTTCGACGAATATGACGCGTTAGTAAAGACTTGAATAATGTGACAATCCCGTCGCGTACGTTGTAGTTCACTTCCCGTTAAACAGTGGCATATGCCTGCAGGTTGGTATGTGCCACTGGTACGCGGGTATGTGTCACAGATGACTGAAACTTAGCATCTACTCAAAAACTTCAAGAACACACATGGGTAATTTTAACGAGTTGGTGTCTAAAATTGTGACATCGGCAACGTTGACACAATCAACTCATTAAATAAATATGATGTTCTCAGCATGAATCGAACTCGAGCATTCTGCGTGACAAAAAAATATTCTACCACACAGCCAGTTAGGTGGGGTCTCGTAACCACTTTTCAAGTAGACCGTAATGTTTGTGAAATGCCAATTCTGGTTGCATTGCTGGGAGGGGGAGAAGGAAGAGGGGGAATAGGCAATTTTATAAATATTACATATGTACTCCTGTCACACAGCCGTCACGTAGGGCTAACGTCAATGATAGTTAAATGGCATTCACTGAAGATGAGTTACGCAGCAGTGTCCATCTTCGTGAGCACCAGCACTACATATCAGCTTATCGCTTCTGCTTTTGCTGATGCCCATTTTCCTTTTGGAATTGTTGCCCAAGTGCTAACAACTGGTTATGTAAGCATCTGTAACTGTTTTTTATATGTGTATGCGCGCAACCTTTGTACATAAATTTTTACTTATATTTGGATATGTACATAAAAATATTTTGTATAAACTATTAGCGTCATTTTATGTTGCGTTGCTCAATATAAAATTGCCACACCGTTACCCTGCCTCCACATGCTTCCCATAACGTCGATTTTCTAGGTACGTGGAACCTGCCGAATTTTTTCTCCTCTTGAGCTATCTACAAGAGTTTGAAAAACTTCCCGCGCAAATGAAATAGCTTTGTTAGAACATGAGGGTACCTATTTTCCACTCTAAATAATTATGTCAGTACTGCGCAACGGTGCAATTATCTATGTTGTCAGTGTGAGGTTCTATTTTTATCGTCATTTTCTGGATAGTCGACCATCTTCTGCGGGCAATATTAGTGTTTCGCGCACTGTGATTGTGTAACTTTCGGGTACGAAAGAAATCGGTCGTCTCTTTAAAGGTCCTTTATACGCCTTGTGCACGTATTGCATTCAGCCCCGTAATCTTCACTGCAATAACTCTCTACTGTTTTGTAGTTGTAGCGAAGTGCAGTGAACGGTATTAGCATGAATTGCCGTTATACTTTAACCCTTACCACAATCGCTACGTCCTGTCTCTTATTACAGGCCTGTTTTCCGTTAAGACCCATCATGCGGCTAGCTAACTTCAGTATTACGTTTTTGTCGTTAAAGCTTTGCTCGACGCTATGATCGTTTCTTGAAGACATCGTTAAAAAGCTGCATCAGAATAATGAAGGCAGTTTGTATGCAAATCTTTCATATATATCACCGGGACCTGAACCTAGCATAAGGATTTCATAATATATATCACACATGGCACAAGAAGTACCAAAATGTGTTCGGGCTGGAATTCGTTAGCCTATTCCAAGCCTTTTATTTCGGTCGCTTACCAAGTAGCAAGTGTTCCTACGTAAGAAACTTTGTTCATTATAGCTCAGAAATGTAACGTGATGTGACAAAGCAGGAATAGATAAATTAAGTGTATAAGAGTTATGGGGATAAAATTTAACGTGACTGCTTGCGAAGCCAGAAAGTCGAAAAGATCATGCAGGCCAATTTTTTTTGTGTGTGTGTCCCAGAGTTGCGACATGCAGTGGGGCACATACAAGCAAAAGACTTTTTGCAATCATCTAGAAAACTACTGGACGAATGACAGATCGGTTGTTTTCCAAGCTGAGTTTCAAATTTGATTTTCAGGAAAACTTGGTTTGCGCAGCAAAGTAGACAACTGAATAGAAGACGGAGGCATAGGGACGGACATTCACACAAGAAAGTATTTCGTTTCGTCCAATCGAGAATAAATTGATTCACTGAACGATGACTCGGCTGTCGATGTCCGGTTAAGTTTGATTTCGGCTTATTTTGGCCCCGTTTTGAAATCGCATTCGTCCTAGGCGCCTCAGTACCCTTAGATTGACAACAACGTTACGTTCATGATCGCCAGCTTTCGCCAACAAACTCAATCTTCGTGACATACCTGGCGCCGATGCAATCAACATCAGGCAAAGAAAGGCACAGTTAATCTATAGTCATCATTATCAGCCTATTATATGTCACTTACTCAATGGCGAGACCCTCTTCGAATAGCCTTTAATTTAAAACTTTTGAGAGTGAGCTGATTCAATTGAAGGCCTCGTCAGTTCTCAATGGCATAGCCACCACAAGCTTTCTTTGACCCTTGGTTACTTTTCTCACCTCTTGGTATATCTATTCAGTCACTCTGACTTACCGTTGGTTGTCTATGCTTCACATTACGCGACAAGCCCAGCTCAATTTTGCTTTCCTATTTGCAGCAAGAATATCGACTAGTCTGTTAGAAGTCTGCTGTCTTCCTGCCTTTTACTGTGACGCCTATCAGTTCTTTTGTACGTTCCTCATTTTCTCGAGCGTCCTTGTCCTGTAAGCCGAATTTCACTCCACATGCACGTACCTCACACGTACCCCACATGTTCGTGCTGCTGAAATGCAGTAGCAGTACTTACATATGTTTTCTTTAGAAACAGCGATAAGTTACGTTACCCATTCGCCTGCAGATGCAAAATTTGCACGAGCGAACGCAGCTTTATTATGGCGACTTCTAGAAAGAGGCACGGGTTCAGGTGTCTTCACTTTTTGCCGAACACTCAAAGTGCCTGTCCTTAAAGTCGTTAATATGTTTATAAGTTATGAAAGTATAGCAAGCGTCTTGATTAAAGTGCAAAAGGAAACCTGCAATCTGCTCTGCCCTAAATCAATATATTCCAAAAGCCGTGTAGAGGTTCTCAGATAAAGCAAGCGAGCGCTCGGTGCACACTATTTGCCGAAAACTGTTTCTTTTTTTTCTTTTTGCCACAATTTCAGAAAGTTTGACAATTTCTCTATTTGCAGCTTGCCAATGTTTTTTTTTTGTGCCATATGTTGTTGAGGACTCACTGACGCACTTTCACATTCAAGAGTCTTCATAAAGCATAGAAGGCAACGCTCTTCTACGCGGCTATTCACTGATCGTAACCACTGTTATTTATGTTGCAGGCAAGAACCTTTAGATTTCGAATCAATTCTACCCGAGAATCCTTCCGAGTACGACAGTCTTGATCCTCCAAAAGAGAACGGTGAGGCTTTCACTGCTATATCCAATGGTACTCCACATGTTTCTTTTGATTTTTTATGAAAAACTATACCCTAATGTACGCCGTTAGTGCTCCAATTACCATATTTACCAGCAGCTTAACGGCCCCACTTTGCACTCGCTAATGATGACTGATTCAGCTAAATGATTAGTAAATGTTGCCAGGGTCAATGATAGGTGGGGGATGTTGACTAGCGTTGCCTCGACTAGTCCTTATGCTAAGATTGTCTTGTTTTCATTTTTCAGTTAGTGTTTTTTGACATTTCTCCAGCTAACAAATTCCCAAATGCGACAATTTTTGTGTAGCAAAGACTGTTTTGCTGAATATTTTCATCCTTAATAACGAGTCATATTGTTTCACTTCTCCCTTTTTCTTTACTTTTGCTTAGTAACTTTTTATTCGTAGTTGCAAATATTATTAGTGACATGCGAAAACTGAATTATTGCACCCATAGGAATACAGGAAAGGACTGTTAGTAAACGCGGTTTTCATTGCCATTCATATAACCTACACACAGTGATACGCAGCATTCTAAATCAAACAGGAATAGTTGTTGCACTGACAAGCAGCACAGGGTGTTTGATGTTCATTTGGTCATTGACTGTTCGCGGTTATGTCTCAAGTTATAGTGATTTCGCGAAAAAGTAACCTGATATATATAATCTAAGTATCGAAGTAAAAGCGTCTTAAGTTGGACGACATGCATGATCTTGTATTAACCCATCAGTGTGTCGCCATGCTCTCGATAGGAAAAAACATCTCGTGTAGCGCTTCCAAGATGGGGGAGGTTGGTCGATTCAGAAATTCAGCGCGGCTGTTCCCAGTCGGACGCATAAATTTAAATCAGCTCATCTGCAGTATTGAATGTGTTGACAGCTACGATAAAATGTGAGACTGGTACACCGACAACGCCTGAGCCTGTTTAGTGTATAGGCATGCCAACATAGGTATTTTTTTGTGCTAGCAGTTGCGCCTCAGCCTTTAAAACTACAGCTTGCAAATATTGCGTCATGCAGCGAAATAGTGTGGCAGTTATGTTGTAGGTATTAGTCTTCATTCAGGATTGATAATGAAAAACCGAATGATTTCCACCAGGTCAGAAAGTGCAGCCTAATTTTTTCTAATTTTTTGTTCAACTTCCACTTTCGGCGTAACGCTATCTCTCTTTTGCACAGGGAAACCTACCGTGGTCAGCTTCCACGTCACAGTTCTCAGCTTGGACTCTATCGACGAAGGATCAATGGTGAATATATCCTTACTAATCGACTCACTACGTTACAAGACATTTTATATGATGTGATGCACAAAGAACGAACAAAAGGAAACGCCAAATTGTGAAGTCGAAATGTCGGCAGACATTACTCAGGTCAATAACTTCCTTGTTCAGCATTGCATGCTCTCCCTCTGACACGCAGAGGAAACGCTCAACGCGAAAATAGGTTTCAGGTGTAGTTTTTCTTGCTAACATGAATTATTTACTAATTTATTTACTATCGCCATAGCAATAAAGAGTTCATTACGCAGAAAGTCTAGCATTGCTGCCATTCTCGGTATCGGTGGTTTTGAACCAAGAATTTGCGTTTGAGGTAGGTGAAAAGATTTGTACGAAGTTTGGGATAACTGTAAATATTTCAAAAATGATCTGCTTGCTTTCAACCCATGGCTTCGGGAATACAACCCATGCGTTCACAATTTGAACTCGTCTCGTCTACTTCGGCCTCCGCCTGGACTCTCTCGACTTGAGACAACGGTGCTTTGCCGACTGTGGCCTGGTGTCGCTTTCACCAAAGCTTTCGCCTTCCGATTCGGTGTGGAAGACAGTGCGGCTTGCGTTCCTTGCGGCAGCAGGTGAAACGATAGAGCTCGTTTTCTGTCACTGTCCTTGTTACAGCGTGCAAAGACGGCAGTTAGCTGCTGCGTTAGCTTGCCTTGACGACATACCCTTGTCGGAACAGTCACTGCTTGAAAAGCGACGCGATCTGTCTTCGCACAGAAAATCAGTGAAGGCCTTATAGAACCTTTTGCGTGGTAGTGACCTATTTAATAGGCTATAGCATCCCAGCTCACTTTTCTTTCTCTTTGGCGCGTCTATGTCGCCCTTCGCTTTTTTTCTCTTTTTATTCTCCATTCCCCTTTCTCTTAGCGCAGAGTAGCAAACAGGATGCTACGATTTCTGGTCAACCTTTCTGCCTTTCCCTCATTTTATTCTCTCTCTCTCTAGATGATTATGTTTAAGCGTGACATTCAACTTTAGACTATATTACATGTAGTCGAATACAAAGTTCTGAATTATATTTTTAAGGCACTTCTGAGATAAATGCATCCAACATAATCCACGAGTAAACTTTGGCAGAAAACTGGAATCTACTTTAACGTTCCTTGCGTACAGCAAAAAAACTGGCGCATCTGATTGTCTCAGATTCGTCTGAATGATTTGCACGTTATGTCATCTCATTTTTGCAAGCCTCTTCAGCCGACCCCTACACAATGAAACGTTACGTGACCATTTGGCAGCTGATTTGCACACCTTTGATGCATATTTAGAGGACATCCTGCTTACTCAGGTACAAGGCAAAGCACCCCTTAAACACAAGATAACTTGTCGTGGTCCCATCCCAGGGCAAGTTATCTTTTCGTTCACTTTTCTTTCTTTGCATTAACGTTACATTCACCTCGTGTGGTGAATAACACTTTGCGTAAATACACTTGTTAAAATATTTGTGTTTAAGAACAATATTAACAAGACCTAACAGAAAATATTACAAAGGAGAGTGTTGGAGATGTTGTTCGTATGTCAAATTCAATATCCTCCCTTTTGTCCTGTGAAAACTGGCGGTTACGCACAATTAGTTGAGTATAGAAGCACAGTTGGAGTTTTTTCAATACGACTAGAAAAAGGCCATCTTTGCAAAGAAAAGAAAGCGACATATCCCATCATCCGATGCAACACTTTTTTATCTCAGACTGTAGTTACGCAACGCTTTCACTCATTGTGACTGTGTTCACCTGTATATGCTTTCTTTGTGCTTTCCCCAAATGATGATTAAAACATATAATATTGTAGAGAAAACAAATTGAGCCCCATACATGTAGGCTATGATATTAGATTTCAGTTCAGTATGCTGAGTAATGTTAAGTACGTCAATATTTCGTAAAGCCGTGGTGATATTTAGAAGGATGTAACAACATGCTTGTTTCGGTCAGCAATAGCGAAAAAAAAAATTGTCTTTCACTCCTGATCATATTCGCGACCACCCATTATGTTCGCAGGCGTCATTCGCTGAATTTACGTTATGAAAACAAATAATTACGTCTCATTGTAATATTTTAAATAGATCTTTCATTTCCATAGAATGAAGAGTTTCAACCATAGAAGCTGTGAAATCACCCTACTTTGTTTATTTCTGAGTGAGCCATACTTCACAATTCACAATAGAATAATGTAACTTTGCTTAGCACTTTCAATCCTTCGTCGTAGTGCCCGGCTTAATGAAGGAAAAATACACAACAGGCGCGTTTATTAAGTGGCATTGCATAATTTGCCGCTGAAATTTTGATCATGCTGGCTGAGTGGCACAAAATTTTTTTTAACATGAAATCACCTTTTCCAGCATGTCTGAACATTGTGCCATTCGTAACTAGCACAGCATATAATAGGTTGGCTATGTTTTTCATCTTCTGTCAGACAGCTCCAACAAACATCGTCACACAATTATGAGGCGAAATTATTATTCGATATGCTGCAGCTGCCAACTGTGAGATGCCTTTTTACATTAATACCCCAGTGTTTACAAGTGTTAATATTGAAACAATATGTGGCAAGTTTGCACTTAGTCACGCAAAGCTTGGCACAACGAAGCACGGTTGAGTCGCCACTCTCTAGGCAACCCATTTCTACATTTCTCTATATGTTTTATAGAGCTTTCCGGATGTCTTTGTTTTTTTGTTAGTTTTTAGATGCGAAGCAGCTTATATTCGAGTGCAATCCAGTTTGCAGCGTGATCACCCTTACTCTGCATGCGCGTCCGCCACTTCTCTATCGACTCGTAACGCCGACATAGGCAGAGTGTGCTATCAAGTTTCTAAATATTATAACACTGACTGATTACACTACACAACCGTTCACTACCCCCCCCCCCCCCCCCGTTTGTACAGGCAATGGATCTTGGCCTCCAAGGTAGTGCCAGTGAGATATTTATTCTGTGCCTTGTTGAACAATGAAAATTCGCAGCCTGCGCACTAACTGAAAGCGGACTGCGGGTCTCGGTGTCCAATCGCAGTCTTCCGTCTCTTATTTGCAATTAGCAGTGATTGGCACGTTTCAATAGAAAACACCGGTCTATCACTGCGTGCTTTGCGCCTCCCCGAATGTCTCCCCTGCGCAACGCCGCAATGAGCGCCAGCGCCAACATCGTCGCCAATGTAAACGTTAGCACCCCGCTGCTTGGCATCTATGCTTTCCTTTAGCGGGAGATGTGAATACTTGCTTTCTCCTTTTGCATTTTATTCCTGCTTTGACTGTGCTTCTGTCTGCTTATTTCTATTTCCACATTTGTCTCCCTCTATTTCAATCTCTTTCTTTCGTAGTTTTGTCTCACTATATGTCTATTGTCTCTCACTTTCTCTTTATTTCTGTCATTTATTCTGCAGTTTTTTTCAGCTCTTTATTTTAGTCTTCTCTGTTTCTCTTGCTACATTTCTTCTTTTCTCATTACTTATACGCTATAATTTTCTCTCTCCTGTCCTATTTTGCATCTTCTTTAACCTCACTATCCCTCTCTGGCCCCTCTCTATGCGATACTATAAGAGGACGCGCATTATTTTGATAGCGGGCCTAGGTATCCGTGTGATTAAGACTCTCGCATACAAATCGTGGGTACGCTGATTTGAATCCTGCCACCTCATGAGAATTTTTTGTCAACATTTTCTCTTTCTTTATATCTGTTCCTCTGTTTCTTTCTCTCTTTTTTGCCTTCCTCCTAAACCCCACACCTCTCCTTCACTTTGTTCTTCACTCTTGCCATGCGCCGCACTAATCCGTAAACGTGTTTTAGGAGCAAAGGTGGAGAGGAGAACAAAAAGAGCGTGCGCTGGTTCATGATAATGACAATTTTGATCCCTACATTTCACGCGGGCCTTGAACAGCTTTGCTGTTAAAAAAAACAAAACGTTAACTTCAAGGCAGGCGCAGGCCGCACTTCCAGACTCACAACATTGATTGATTGATATGTGGGGTCTAACGTCCCAAAACATCCATATGATTATAAGAGACGCGGTAGTGGAGGGCTCCGGAAATTTCGACCAGTTGGAATTCTTTAACAGACTCACAACAAGCACTCACAAAAGCCTAGACATGCACGCAAACAAAAACGCATTCACACACACACACACACACACGTGCCACCATGCGCACATGCTTGCAAACAGACACATGCATGTACAGATATGCAGACACGCAAGCACGTCTATTTTCACACACATGCATGCACACATTAATGCACGCGCGCACACGCGCTTACACACATTTACACACGCGTGCAGGTACACACGCACAAGCATGAAGACATACGCACGCACGTAAATACACATGCACAATGCACACACATCAATACGCGTGGATATACACATGCACACGCATGCATGGGCACACACGCATGCAGAGACAGCCAGAAATGGACATTTTCTGGTGTTGTAACAATTTTCGGTCACAGCACTGGTAATTGATTGGTAATTATTATATAGAACAGAGTAATACTGCGAATATTGATATTAGGTTTGAGGGCTGGGTCAGTTGGCCAATAACGCTGAAGGAATGAAGCAGTCAGAAAGACGGAGGATAAAATAGAGTACTCGCATATGCGACAACAACTGGCCATTCATGCTACTTCTCTCTTTCGTCCTTTCAACTAGTTCATTCAAAAAGCAAATACAATCTCTCATGCCACTATCCAAAGTAAGACTTCCAAAAAGCTGCCGTGTTGCTCGGTTGTATTACACTCTACAGCTCTGCTGTTTAACTCACTGGAAGGTCGAAATAAATTGCCGTACTGCCCTTATTTGGGAATATTCGATATAACTCCTTCAGCTGTTGTGCCTATTTCTGTGTGCGCAACGTGCTTATGGTTCTTGTGTTGTCTTGTGCAATGAAGGTGCAAATTGAATGAGTTGAACTTTTTTTTTTTGCATTTTGACTTGACCTTCGTTTACTGCGTATCAGTGTAGCCAATAGCTTCCACGACAGCACCGTGATGTTCTGCGGGTCGCACGACGTGCATTGTTTCAGTAGCAACACCGAAATTGTTATTTTTTTTTCTAGAATTTAATAAAACCAAAAACTAAGCACGCACACGTACGACGGAACAGAATGGTTTCTTTCATTTACGCAGAAATAAAACAGGGCTGACAGCAAAATGATTAAACATTTATTGACATACATGAAACTGAAACACATAAAAAATGTACTCCTAAATTCGCTTTCTTGGAACGTTATACTGGGTACCTTGGAATTGTTCGATGCCATTGAGACACACTCACCATACAGTTCATCATACTTAGTGCGTGGATGGTGATATTCATGCACCATTCCCATGCAGACGTACGTGGCTGACATCTTCATGTCCCAGACGTGGCGCGACCACAGGCTGCGACTACCGCGCAACATGACGGCCAAGTACCGGCTCCTGCCGGTCAGCTGGTTGCAGCGAATGTGGAGGCCCGACACTTTCTTCAAGAACGCCAAGGGCGTCACCTTCCAAGAGATGACCATCCCGAATCACTACATATGGCTGTACGCCGACCGACGCATCCTCTACATGGTCAAGTGAGTAACGTCGTCAAGGCATTTGCCTGTTCTAACCGGCATCCTGGACTGACTTTTACACCACCTTAGCTACTTCACTCTCATCAATTCTGCAGCCCCCTCACCCCATTCAAAACAAAAAAGGTTACCCAAAAACAAAAATGCATAAGTAAAGAAAAGAACACTATGGACAACTAGCAACATTCAAACGTTTTTTCAGTATTTGAAGTCATCAGCTACAACTTCGGTGAGGACAGTTGAGCAGCGCTGTTGTGCAGCTCTAAACTCAAGGACCAAACTTTAGCCATCCACAGTGCTTGCGAATTCGGCAGCCAAGCTACGCTTCGTGATCCCAACGGGGGCACTAGCCTGGTGGCACGGGGTTTCCTCTGCGTATTCTCTGGACGCAAATGAGGTTTTCATCATCATCATCAACCCACTCAAACAAACTTAGAAAATAACATTGCAGAGGACAGTTTTCTTCAAGTTCACTTTACGCACATCATATTGAAAAGCGAGTAGTAGATGTCTAGATGAAACAAACGTGCCTCCATGAAACGTGTAGGAACGTATAAAGTGCTGAGCTAAGACTCCTCTGGTACTGTAAATAAAAAATATTTGCCACAACGCATATGCAAGTCAAGAAAACCTCGTTCTTGCTGCCAACGAGAGCAGAAGTTTACAGCAGAAGTGAAAATGGCTGAACGTTGTTGTGCAGCGCGCAAAAGGTCAAAGAAAACGAATGTAAAAGAAGACCCATCTATTGCGTTTCGTTTGACGAGCGTGGAACATTCCATGTACCCTCGCAATTTCCATGTAGTGGTTTCGCCGTTGAGTCATACACAAGAAAATTCAACAAGAGGGCTTACCCACCGGTGAAAGCCTTAGACAGTGATGAGGCGTCCAGTGTGAGGTGTCTGAGATAAAGCGTCTAGTGCCCCGTGTCAGTGGCATTTTCCGTCCCGTGGCATCAGAGACGTACGGATGGTGAGAAAAATCACAATAAGATGAAATCCAACACATGACGTCAACCTGACATTTCAGATCGTCGAATTTTGTCACTTTGTTACGATGTCCTAACGAGGACACAGGAACACACACCTCATAATATCGCATGCTGACGTCATAACGTGGTATCGATACTTGGTCAAAGATGACCCGACCATGGAGGCAATGCCACACACGCGAGGTGCCTCAAACCTTAGAGGCAGTGTGAAACCACCTTAGGTGCAGAAATCTTTCAAAGCGTGGTGGGGCCTGAATAATAAACTGGCTCAGTTGAAAAAAAAAAAAAGATGTCTGCAGTCTTTGAGTGGTCTGAAATGAATGCATTCGGAACCCAGCGAGTTTGTTTCACCTAACCTCGTGCAGCGCCTGAAGTACACACTCTCTTCGTTAAGTTTTCCCATTATTTTGTCATTGTCTACGAGGTTCACTGACGGCAAAACATTACATTTCCTTTAATAAGGTACCGTAGCTGTGGCATTGCGCGTACGCGTCCACTTAACTACGGGAGGTGCGGGGTTCGATCCCCAGTGCCAGCCGGCCACACACCGGTAGCTAAACAGGGTACAGGTGGGCTTCGAGGGGCTGTGACGCGTCGCCCCAGTGGTGAAGCTTACTCTGTCTGGAGGACTCCCAACCCGTTGCGCGGGCACCCGGTTCCTTTAATAAGGTAGAATCCTCAAGCGTATAAATATAAATTAGAACGTGAAACGACTGGACACAAGATTCAACTATACGGGAGAAGTAGCCTTTTAGTGCTCTACTTTCATATTCCGACCATGCAGAAACTCGCCCCGCCATACATTCCTAACTGTCTTGCTGAGTGGCCTCTTGAGAAGAACACGGCAGGTTAATGAAGTGGGGCGAAAACCTGAGTGGCTTGTGTCACTGCTTACGTCATGTGACGTAATCAAGTAACACTCAAATTTCGTCACAGGTCATCCAAAAAAAAAAACGGCAGTGGAGTGAAGAATGGACGCTTGCGATGAAAAATCCATACACGGATGTTTTGTCCAAACGTCAGCTCGACACAACCCCTGTTCACAGATTTTTCTTCACACATCATAGAAATTCGTAACGTTATCTTCGAACGACGTTTGATGACGTCATTATGACTCCGTCCCCAGACGTCAGAGGTCACAGATACTTGTAAAGTCACTAGTGACTTCATGTGACGACGTCATTGTGACGTCATCACTTTGTTTACATGATCAGAACATCGCACTGCATTGTCGCTTGGTAAAGAGGGGGGGGGAGGGGAATGGAGGTTTACAGCAGCACTTGACGTGTAGAAGACTTCAAGGGACAGGAGAAGCGATGTAATTGACTCAGAAGGCCTAAAGTAATCTAATGCGTGCCTTCAACACTGCGGATAGTTAGGCTTTGAACGAAGCCTCCTCTGAAATTGCCAAGCTTAATATTTTGCAATGTACGTAGCACGCGTTCGCTTTGAAGTGTCGCAGAGAGTAAAACTCTTCGTAACTCTTCTTGCAAACTCTACCAAGTGAATTTCTTTATTCAATCTATACGCTTCCTGGCATCGCAAAGTGCTTCTCTGGGCCTTCGCTCTAACCCCGGGAAATATTCAGCGAAAGAGGTACCCCACTATCACCACTGAGTGCCTCTGAGAGATGACGCACCGTCACAAAGTTCCGGCCTCCACCACATCGCCGCAGCACGGGTAGTGCATTAGCCGCGAGACATTAGTTGGCTTATACGGCATTCGCGACAGCTGCTCCCTCTAGGCAGGCACAAATACAGCGCTTGCATATTTTGGCCCACCTCTGGCACGCTATGTAGTGAGGACATATTCTGAAACCCGAATGAGAAAAAAAATGCAAAAAAAGAATCCCACGAGCCGCGTTCCAGAAAACCTCGTTCTTCTCCTCGCTCACCGAGGAATTCGTTCGCTTGGTAAGTGTCCCGCGATAGCGAGGCAGGCGTGCTTGCTGTCGGAGTGGTGAACGCAGAAGAGAGACGACAATGTTATGCTACGCCGCGAATCTGTGGATTGCACGCATTCTGTCTGCGAGGGTCGTTTACACACCGCAAGCGTGCCCGTGGCTTCTAAGGAATGCATCTTGCTATGTGTAATAAGGTTAAGCTACGTTAAGCTAGGATAGTTTTAAAGTATGCACACCGGTAGACGTGGCACGCATTCTCGCGTGCACGAGAGCACTGGCAAACTGCTGACACGCTATGAAATTTTCGAATGAACTCGCTGTGCTTGCTTTTCCGGACTTCAAACGAGATACGGCACGTGCCGTGTTTACAGAGTTTAATGTGTGCCCTGTCATGGAAAGACCCACATTTCGACGCTACTAAGAGGAAAAAAAAAAAAACGTGAATGCGCATGCGTCAGAAAAAAACAAACAAACTCGCAGAATTCCAAGGCTGAAATCGCAGAACTTCTGCACTGTGTCTGGCTAAGTGTGGGCAAGTGCAAGCTATCAAGCGCCGGCGCACAACACGACTTCATTTCATCATGTGGCGTTGACAGACAGAAGAGTCGCTGCTGCTCACGATAGTGAAAACTTGGGTGGATGTGTGCCAGTTTCATCAAGGTACCCTAGGTAGCAAAAGAAAAAAAATCGGTGCTTCTCAGTGTGGCACTATTCAGGATGAGATCGCTGTAAATAGTCTCATGGTTACTATTTATATGCATTTAAAAAAAAACAAAATTTCTTCATACGTTTTACTACGCATGACCCTTTTGTGCACGTGCAACCACTAAGTTCTCAAACGACATTGCGATTGCTAACAACCTGAACTATCTCGCAGTACATTTAGCTGTTCAATGCGCAGCCCATGCATGCCAAAATCCAATGGCGAAATTCCCTAATGCCTGAACGCATCGCCACAAAGTTCTGGCCTACACCACATCGTCACAGTTAATGTAGTGTATTAGCCGTGAGACATTCATTAGTGGCCTTATAAGCCATTCGCGACAGTTCCTCTCACTAAACGACACAAATACTGCGTTTGCATTATTCGACCCGCCTCCGGCATGCTATGTTGTGAGAACATATTCTGAACCTCAAATAAGAACAAAAAAATGCTAAAGAGAACCCCCCGAGTCTCCTCGCTCAAACTCACCGAGGAATTCGTTCGCTCGATGAGTGTCCCGTGTTTGCTGTCGGAGTGCAGAACGCCGAAGAGAATCCACCGCGCATCTGAAAATTCCGCTCATTATGTTCGTGCGGGTCGTTTACACACTGAAAACGTGTCCGTCGCTGCTAAGAAATGCATGCTGCTGCCTGTAATAAAGTTACGCTGCATTAAACTAAGAGGATTCAAAAAAGTACACTGACTGGTTTACAGGTGGCGCGCATTTTCGCGCGCATGAGAGCACCAGCAAACTGCTGACACGCTATAAAATTTTCCGCTATACTCGTAATGCTCGTTTTGGCAGACTTGAAACCAGATACGCTGAGTGAGGTGCTTACAGAGTGTGCACTGTCACGGAAAGACCCACATTTTGTCGCGCCGAACTAAGAGAAAAAAAATATACCGCAAATGTGGTTGCGCCAAAAAAGAAAATAGACTTGCAGAATTCAAAGGCCAAATTCGCAAAACGTCTGCACTGTGACTGGCTGAATTGCGGGCAAGTGCAAGTTCACAAATGCAGGCCCACAACACCACTTTTTGCCACTTCGTTCAATCATACGGCGCTGACAGATGGAAAAGTCACGGCCGCGCACGATTGTAAAAATCTGGGTGGCTGTGCAACAGCTTCAACAAGGTACACTAGGTGGTAAAAGAAAAAATGATCGTGGCTTCTCGGTGCGGTGTTATTATCACATTGGTGTAAATGGTCTGATGTGTACTACATATGCGCATTTCAAAGCAACAAAATTTTCTTCGCATGTCTGACTATATACGCGCGACCCTTTTGGGCACCTTTAACCACAAACTTCACAAAAGACCATGCGATTGCTAATAACCTGAACTATCCTGTAGTGCGTTTCGCTGTTGAAATCGCAGGCCATGCGCAAACCCCATGGCAACACACAGTTGCGAAAGAAGCTAGGCGTAACATCTTTATACATTTTTTTAACAAATGACAGTGAATACATGCGCCTGCGGCTGGTCATACGAGTCAATATTTATCTAGCCAGCAACGCTGAGTCAACAACAAAAGTTTTAAAAACCTGTTGGTGCTCTGCGCCCGCTTTTATGGGGTGGTATGTTTGTACTAACGCCCCGAAAGAAACCGTTTTGCAGTTTAAATTGAAGGAGGCGTGATGAAGCGCACGCACTAAAGCTTCATAGACACATTTATACACATCTTTTCAATTTTAGTCATCTTGCTTTTTGAGATGAGGCTTTTCTGCAGAAATATTACTCACCACTCAATTTTCAGAAGAATGCAAGTTAGTTCCATTGCAAGCGTAAGGCCCAATTTACCTCCTTTTGTAGCATTCGCTGGTATTAAAGGAATGGACACCTATTTTTATATATATTCTTAGTATAGTCACTTCAGGTGCTTTGAAATAAATAAATTTTTGCATATTCTTTTTCTTTGCTGCTTTTCGCGTCCTAGTTAGATTCTGCCAAACTTGTGCACAGTGCCTTTATATATAGATTTCCTATAGTAATCGGTCCTATTCGTACTATGTGAGACTGCGTTGTTCCTGAATTTCCTGTCGTTATTTTAGCTAATAATGTCATTTAACACAATATATTAAACACAATAAACAATTAGGCTCCACCGTGTTGCACACATGCAAACGCTGTTTGTAGACACATTAACTCAAAAAATTTCTGATGCTAGACGCGTTACCAAGGCTGTCAGCTAATGTAGCAAACCATGCTTCAAAAATAGATTCATAAATAAAAAAATGCTTTTTTCCCTGCAATTATTCATGATGTCTGTCTCACTTGTGTCCCAGCTCGTCATGGTAATTGCTTCAGGGTATACTGCAGTGACAACTGAAACTTTTGCAACTCAGCCCTTCTGAAGACTGCATTTTAGAATTGAATAATCACCCTTGCCCTTTACCGCGTGCCTGTTCGATTGCTGAGATCGCCATGGCTCTGCGCAGGTTGACCCTCTTGCTGTCGTGCGCCATGAAGTTTGAGACGTACCCCCACGACACCCAGATATGCACGATGAAGATTGAAAGCAGTAAGTATGTGGTCCGGAAGGCAAATCCTGTTCGCTGAACCGACTGAGTGACTGTTCACTTTGATAATAATATTATTTCGGGATGTTTCATGTTCCAAAACAAACATGCAATTACGAGAGACGCCGTAGTGAAGGGCTCCGAAAATTTTGACCATTTGAGGTTCTTCAAAACGCACCCAAATCTCAGCACATGGGCCTTGAGCATTTTCTCCTTCATCGAAAATGCAGCCGGGATTCGATCCCGCGACCTGCGGGTCAGCAGCCGAGTGCCTTAGCCACTGGACCACCGTGGCGGGCTCTGTGCACATAGAGTTTCGTAAAATTAACCAGGGGGAATTCTGGCGCTGCGATCATTCATACACCATGAGATTAGTGGGTAGTACACGGATTCGCCCAGTATTGTTGATTTTGGGCTTCCAACGCACTTGTGGTTTTTCTCCATTGTTTGTCTTGTTTTTTTTCTTTCGAATAAAATAATGTACCTTTGTGAATTTTGTGAGGTGATTATAATTGGTGTGTCTAGCCTTTCAACCCCCGTCCCTCCTCTAAAAGGGTGACTTACACATGTGTATTGAATAAAAAGGCGAGGACTCCAATCACAAGAGAATATAAACGAAAGTAGCTAACGTGGTTGCTTGGGCGAGTTGGTACGACATGATTCACATAAAAAACAGCGCCAAAAAACGAGAGACAAGAAAAAGAAGGAGACAGACAGCGGCACTGACTGTCAGTGCCGCTGTCTGTCTCCTTCTTTTTCTTGTCTCTCGTTTTTTGGCGCTGTTTTTTATGTGAAGAATATAAACGCTTTGATGTTTCCACGCCCACAAAGGCAGCCTTATTTTACAACTTTCCTTTCTGGTTCCAGGATTGTGAACAAGGCTTTTGTTCTAGAGGTTGAAACGTCGATATATATTTATTCGCGTGTGGTAGGTGTCTTCGCCCGTTTTCTAAACGATTCTTTAATACCCAGCGGGTGTCCGTTGAAACCTTGGTTTCGGATGCGCATATATACATGCACGTGTGCAAACGCACGCGCGAACATTTGTAAAAAATAGCCGAGCCAATCGCCCCTCCCCCCTCCCGCCTTCCTGCAAAAAGATCACCGGCTAGTCTCCTGCAATAATAATGTATACGACTGTGCTATGTAAAATATTCACTCATTGAAACACTACACGATGTTTTTTTTCATACAATTAGTTCGTTGAATAATTGATTATGAGAACGAAGCCATCTAGCTGCAAATTTGGCATCAAGTCGTATTGTTGATGCCGGTGTAAGCCTTCGAGTGAGAACAGCGCTAATATGAAACGAACTGTGTAGACATTGGATTTAAAAGTGGGAAATTTACTTAGCCCAAAGTACTATTTATTCAATTTGTGAGCTGTGTGCAGTGTGGCTGTAGCACGAATCTTGCTCATTGACAAAAATGACGTACTAAAATAAACGCACATGGTGCTAGTGGGAATAACAGCAAAGCATTACGAACGCGCCCACATAAGCAGTATTATTTCACTACGTAGCCTGATGGCATTGTTCAAAGTTCCGCATGAACAGTTTCAGAAACAGTGTGACTCTACTTGATAATGCCGTTGGTATATCGCAGATAGGTTCTGATTTCATCATGGTTGTCGAATAAGTGGCCAGATCAGTGACTCCACGTCCTAAACGGGTGCGATGCTTACGGTGAAAAATAAACACCGTTATCAAATAAATAGAAAATGGTACCCAGAAAATTCTGTTTTCTTTTACGGTTGTTTCTGTAAAGTTTTCATCCATTGCCGGTAGAAAGCCATTGGCAAACTATGTGATGTCACCTTTACATTGGAACGGACAAAACTTTATTTAAAACCGGCAGAGCGTCCGGGCCTAGGCCACCCGGGTGGTTGCAGTAAGATTTAGCCTTTCCGCCACTTCCCGGGCCTGGTAGTTGGCCCAAATTTGGTCTTCAAATTCTGAGCTAGCTGGAGCGTCGAGCCAACGCGTCATTAGGAGGTCCGGGTTTTGGTGATCGAAAAAGCCGTGTGGAGTGTGGGCATTTCCAAAGAATGTGCTCCAGGTGTGCGCATTCGTGTTTACTTAGGATACAGCCAGCGTCGGGAAATCGCCTGGGTTATATGCGGTTGGGGTGCACTGGGTTTTGAAACGTTCTAGTTTGTAAGCGCCTCACGTCTACTTCTTGTGACCCATCTAGTTTAGGGTGGAGTTGTGAGTGTATCTCTCTTTGTTTTTTTTTTATCTCAGCTTTGATAGGTTGCCTTTATGGTTAGACAACAGAAGCAGTTGCTGAAGTTTGGGCTTCCTAAAAGACCGCGCATAATTCACGAAAGTGAGTCATCTGTGCATGCGTACAGGTGCGTGCATACAAATACGTACGCAATCACATGTTTGTCGTAAACGTATTGTCATCATAACCCATGCCAGGTTAGTAGCGAGTAGAGCATGTGTTCTTCAGCGGTACGACACAAAAAGTGAAAGTTTTCTACGAGAGTTTCAAATTTCACTCGCACTGTGATCGCAATACGAGCGCCACACGTCACACGCACTATAGCCCAAAAACACGCGCTTCCAACACAAGAGAACCTGTCATATGCAGCGCTGCAACTTGTGCCGCCCGGCGCGCTACGCCTCGATGATTGTATACACTGCTTTTCGTAGTCTCGTACACAACCGACGACTTGGTGTTCGCATGGGAGGACGAGGTGCCCCTCGTTGTTGACGAATCCATCGAGCTGCCCCAGCATAACTTGGTGTCAACGACGATGGGAGACTGCACGCAACTATATTCAACTGGTACGCCTTCAATCTTGTTCAAACTTCGCGAATCCACCCAGTTTTAAAAAATTCTACATTGACGTACACTTATATTGCGAACCCGGTTAATCTTAAGTTATGTGAACCCACTCAGTCAATTTTGAAAAATCTTGAAGAGCCGTACTTATCACCCTGTCAAACTTCGTTAGCGATTCTTACTCTAAAGATACCTTTCACATGTCATCTCATGAAGATAATTCACATATTCTCGTATAAGAGGTGAAAAGAACCGGTTGTTTAAATTCTTATATCATAGCACTTTGGTCAGGATGATTTGGCCTGAATGTTTCATGTTGAATGCGGTGAAATGGGTTGGTATTTTACTGCTATTCCTTTCTGCAGATATATAATAGCGGTTGAATATATAAAAGAAGAGGGCGCATTTTTTATAGTGCTGTGAATTATGAATGTTGTTATAAACCTCCAGCTTTTTATCCGAAAAAGTTTTTGTCATTTTTCACCTCGTAGTTAAGGTTAAACATACTTGAAGAATGACGATATATACCCATGTATACAATCGTGTTGAGTCCTGCATAGGGTCAGTTGAAAAGCTTTTGTTTTATCACAGCCCCCCATGCTAGCATGATGCAGTCTTTAAATGCAGTTCGATTACTTGGCGTGTCAATGAGCTGATTAAAACAAATGTTGCATTGCAAGCTTGCTTATTTTTTTTTCGTACAGCAGTGTCACTGGCACCCGAAGTTCAAAGTTTTTATACCATGTACTACTGTATGACTTCGCTCTTCGCAGGCAACTTCACCTGCATCCAGCTCGTGTTCACGCTCAAGCGGCGTCTGGGCTACTACATGTTCCACACGTACATCCCTACCTGCCTCATCGTCATCATGTCCTGGATCTCCTTCTGGATCAAGCCCGAAGCCGTGCCGGCCAGGGTCACACTGTGTGTCACCAGCCTGCTCACGCTGTCCACGCAGCACGCGCAGTCGCAGAAGTCCCTGCCTCCCGTGTCGTACATCAAGGCCATCGACATCTTCATGTCCTCGTGCACGGTGTTCGTGTTCGCCTCGCTCATGGAGTACGCGCTCGTCAACATCCTCATGGGCGAGACAGAGGGCGACGAAGGGGCTCGTCGAAGGAGCATCCGGAGTGTCGTCATTTCGCCACGAATTCCGGTGAGGACGGTTCCCGTAGGTGTGGCAGCTTGGGCTAGTGTGTATGGCATGACGAGAGTTAGAGCGCGAGAACAAAACGACGACACATAGACAAGAAGGACACGAGTGTCCTTCTTGTCTCTGTGTCGTCGTTTTGTGCTCACGCTACAACTATCGTTGCCATAGGCTTCCCTTTCAGAAGGGGAGGGGTGGGGTTGGGAGGTTCGTCACAGCAATCCCCTTACTATTGTGGCAATGTATGCGGCTGACTTTGCGCCCCTCCCCGAGTCACAGCGCCCCCACTCCCTATTATGTTAAGGTACATGGCTGGCTTCGTGCCCCCTCTCTAAGGTGACTAGGACTATAACAGTCATATAGGCATGAAGGAGGGGTGCGTCTTCCCCCCTCATTATCTACGTCCACCTCACACAATTACTCAGTTCATATGCTGTCGTCATCGTATCAAGCACCTTGTAATGGCCATGCCGATTTTGTGCGATAATGGTGACCCTGGACCTCCGTGTTGCGTTACAGACTGGACATATCATTTCTTAATTTACTAAGAAGGCTCTTTTAAATGTGATGGACTAAAAAGCGTGGATTGACCACCAACTAAAGAGCACCAGCTGAGTGGTGTTTGTTTTTTCAGTGCCGGGTCCGTTCTATACCATACATATAGCTACGTAGCTGACATATCAGTGGTCAGAAGACGACAACGAGGAAGTGGTCTGTCGGTTGTGCGTGCTGTCTTCCATCTTAGTCGACGCCATACGCATCAGTTTTGAATATAGATTTTAAATAAGCACGCCTCGTGTCATTTTTACGTAACATCTTTGTAATGGACGTGCTGGGTACTTCCCCGTCTTCATCACGAAGCTCCGCAACGGCCGCATCATCATAGGTCCAACCATGTCACAGGTTGGACAACCATCGTCTTCTGGCCACTGATATGTCAGCTACGTAGCAATATCATTACTATCCAGCTACCACAGCAACAAACTTTATAGAACTTCCTTTACATAAATAATGGGTTTCTGTCACTTGATTCAAGGGGCGCGGGAGTGCCGTGTGGTCGGGGACCTTTTGTCGTGACACTGTTATAAAATGACTTGTCGTGACATTGATATAAAAAGACTTGTCGTGATACTGATATAAAAAGACAGCGCCGAAAATGAACGCAGAGAACGCAAACGCGAGAGAGCATGTACCTTACTGACAGTTGAAGTTATTATTTAAAAACAAAGCATGAGAAAAGAAAAGCAGACGTTTTAGTGCCCATCAAGAGGTTTTTTTTTTCCTTAGCAGGCTTTACACCGACATGGATTCTCATTGCCCAAAGTGCAAGGAATATTTCTGTCTTTGCGCACACATTCTTGGGCAGTGCCATGTGTTACAAGACTTCAACAACAGAGAGGACTAGGAGAAGGACACCACGAGTTACAAACTGGAAGAACAGTCGAATCAGTCCAAAGGGCCCGTGAGAGAAGAGAGAGGCATGGCCTCCCGGTTCCAACATAAAATTAGCGGAAAGTGAGCCAGAGGTCATCTGTAGCACTGCACTGACTAGCTTCTCAGGACCTTAATAAAGTTCCTTGTCTGTCTGCCTGCTTGAACCAGTGGTGGCTGATTTCTTTTCCATCTCTTGTTGTCATCCAAAACATGTTCTTTTTTTTCCTGTCCTCTTTTCCTACCATATAAAAGAACAATAATTATAGTGAGATGCTGCTTAGCATACTTCTAAACATCCCGGGAATTTAAATATCGACTGTCTGTTCCTAATCTGTTTATTGTCTCTTTTCTGCCACTGTATTCTTAAACTTAAGTTTACATATTGTGTTTGAGGTTCTATTTTACACACCCCAGTATCTTATCATCCAATTCATAATTCACTCAATTAACCAATTGCGATTATACAACACAAGTGCAAGGATACTCAAACGACCTGATACCGCACGTAGTGTGGCCCCAAAATAAGTTTAATCGTGATGCTCATGACAGCGAAGTTAAATAAAGAGGCGTTCTATGCACAGGGGTAGATCAAACAGCATCGCTGAACGACTTCTCACTTTGCAGGAGAACAACGCTATGCCCAACGGAACTAAGCTTCCGAAGCCTCCCGAGACTATTGCCGGAGAATGCCGGCAGAGGGCAATGCTCGTCGACAAGATAAGCCGCATTGTGTTTCCCACGTCGTTCGTCCTGCTTAACTGCATCTACTGGTCCTTGTACATCGACTCCTCCTGAGGACCACACGTGGGCGACACGGCTGCCGCTGTGTTCGCGCCCATTACCAACGGCATTCATCACTTGGTACCAATCAACCTTACTCAAGAAGATTTTGGGGCCGCGGTGAATTAACGAACGGAGATGAAAGATCCGGACGTGCACATTCGTTAAGAACTGCTTGCAGTGGCAACGTTGCAGAGTGTGTCCGCTATTCTCTCATTGATATGTTCTGTATTGGGGCGAAGTGTACATAGTGAAGCGTTACACTGTATTCGCCTTACGCAGATGTAGAAGTTTTAACTACACGCGTGCCTACAGGACTGGGAAATATTGTTTAAGGTGCTCTGTGAACATTTTTTTTCACGTTTTTTTTGGTGAGCCTGTCTTTCTGCATAATTGCAACAACGGCAAGAAACCTTCGAATGGCCCAACTTCCCTCACACCTCCTCCAATGCCACTGTGTAAACATGTCAGTACGTATCTGCGAATTACTTCTCACCAATACAGCAATTTCACCGACGCGCACAGATTTAACACAATAAGATCAGCAAAATGAACGATCTAGAGTGAGGTGTTTTTTTTCTTAGATGTCGTACGAGTGAAAGATTCAACCTGAAGCCCCAAAAGCAACATCAAGCACACTCTTTTCTTTGCAGTGCATAAAACAGGAAAGGAAAAAAAAAAGACTAGAGGTGAGCATAATCCTCGACGCACATGTCAGGTTGGGGTATTCGCACACAGGACTTCGTGTTCTCCGATGCATTCTTTGAGTTACCTTCCCGTCACTTCACACCACCGAAGCAGATCTCCGAGGCCAAGTAAAAAGAATGGCGAGGTTTAAATCTGCTCCGCCATGTGCCGGCCACTATTCGATCTATCAAAAAAGTATGTCCGCTCTTTCAGTGTACTAATTCAGTTAATTATCAATTATTGTGACAGTCGATTGTCCCTGATCTTAAGTAATGTTATGCTGCAATATTATGTGTTCGTACAGCTCTTAACTGGAACGACAACCAAGAATCTTGCATCAGTTCTGTTTTTTCTAAACGTACTCTCCGATTATTCACATAACCTGACATAAGCGCTAGAACGGGAACACGTAAGTCATTACTCGTGCCAGCGCCTCCAACCATTGCCTAGAACAGCCTCCAAGGAGGCCCTGAAAGAGGCCATGCTTCCTGTCTCGTGTCGCAACCAGGCGCTGTGGTTGCGACACTGCGAAGGTACCGCTCTGCCTACAGTGCCCCGACTTCAGATCATGGTGGTGCCCCTTACCCCCCACTCCTCCCTCTACTAATGTCTGGCCACGCCCCTGTGCAGTTTAGTCACGTGACAGAACCTTGGCAGCTGCTCGGAGACAGACGTGAAAGCTTTGCGTGCTTAGAAGGAACGACCACCAGAGGTCCTCGCCTACGTACGGGGGCGTACTGCAGCGCGTTCGCGGCTCACGTTCCAAGCAGTAGTATTTTTTGGAAGGCGTTGCTCCTGCCCACATACCACCTCCTGTTGGAGACTCACGCATCTCACCCCGCATCATCTTCACATGCCTTCAAAATGCGGAATCTCACGAAAGGTGAATGTTTCTGGCAATCGCTTTCAGTTTTATCTGTCCTACATGTGCGTCTACTGTCGCGTCTCTCACGCAACTCAGTGCTCTCGTGAAAAGTGCATCGATTATAACTGTTGCCCTTCGACGCATCGTTCACTGCGCGCGCTCTGGTTGACCTGTTTACGGTGTGTCAGTGTTGTTCATGTTGAAGTGAATCATTATGCAGTTTTAATTAAAGCGGAACATGTGTTGTCACCATGTCAGCTAAAATAATTCTTGTGTGTTGTGACGAGGAAGTGAACTAAAGTAGGTTTCATTACAGAAAGTCGTACGACATGCTTGTTCCATTTTCGACAAGTGTAAGAGGTATTTTATAACGTAAGGTAATTATGCCCAGGTGCTCGATCGCAATGGAGATGTGCGCTATAGCACTCCAACTTCTATCTCTATGTTTTTTTTTGTTTTAGGCAATGCCTGCTGTGTTTTAAAAGAAGTTTTTGACAATTTAGAGTACATGGTACTCAACTATGATGATGATTGATTTGTGGGGTTCAACGTCCCAAAACTACCGTATGATTATGAGAGACGCCGTAGTGGAGGGCTCCGGAAATTTTGACCACCTGGGGTTCTTTAACGTGCACCCGAATCTGAGTACACGGGCCTACAACGTTTCCGCCTCCATCGGAAATGCAGCCGGCACAGCCGGGATTTGATCCCGCGACCTGCGGGTCAGCAGCCGAGTACCTTAGCCACTAGACCACCGTGGCGGGGCCATGGTACTCAACTATGGGAGGGCATAAAGCCATCCCAGCAGTTCATCAGACAGGCAAAATCATCATGTGCCGTCATATGTGATTTTGTTAAAAAAAAGGGGGGTTAACGATTTAGAATACTTGGTACTCTATTGTCGAAAAGCATAGAGCCTTTCCGTGGGCCTCACTCCTTGACGAAGCCGCGTCGACAATAATTACGCCGTGAACGAGTTCACGCAGGAAGCCAAGATGGGAGCCACAATGTGAAAGCTCCAGCACACGGAGAGTTAGATATGCGCCAGAAGTGTGTTTAGAAAAAGTGGGCTACGATTTGGAGTACTCGGTACTCAACTATGGGAGAGCATCCTGTTAGAAAAAAATTTCCTAAGTGACAAATTTTGGCGGTAGCAGCAGCGGTGTTGCTCACGGAAAAGCCGGCGGCGACAACTTTGCAGGAAGGTGTAAATGGAACCTGCGCCAGTCACGTGCGTGTTTTCGTGCACCGTTTTCAAATTATACTCCTTCTAACGTCGGCTTTTTGGCGATCAGTCATTTCTTATGTGCCAGTCTACCATTTTATAAGAGTGACTTGCGGTTTTAAGAAAAGACAGGGTAGGAGCCAGTTGGTTGCAAATGGTGCAAACTTCAGTGTGCTACAAGGAAACGAAATCTGCGTATAAAGAACGAAACAAGACAGCGCAAGCGCGAATAACTGTTTCTACCAACTAACAGCGGGACAGCGCAAGCTTAAGCAGTTCCTAGTTCGCGCTTGTGCTGGCCCGTTTCGTTCTTCCTACGTAAATTTCCTTTTCTTCTGGCGCGCAAGAGTTTCCAATTGTGATTTAAAAGTTAGCCACGTTTTAACATTGCCTGGTTATGAACGCGTGCGAGTGGTTGTTGCTTCTAGCAGCTGAGGTGTAGCGCTGCCAAGCATGTGAATGGAAGTCCAATTCCCGGCGGGAAGGACAAGGTAACAAGGGAAGAGACGAAGCGCCATGAGATGCGATAAATAAAGAAATAAATCTAATATGTCAGGATCAGGTGCCCACACGTGCCAAGCATCGCTTCCATTCATTCATTTCCACTCATTTTCAACCAACCGATAGAGGGAACGTCTCCTAAACTTTTTTTTCTGTTCACAGCATGCTTTCTTTTTTTTTCCTCTTTTAATGTCCCCGGGTTACCATGACAACGAGACAGAGTCACCGCAATTGAAGTCAAACTTGTGCTCTCGGTCTGTGCGTCTACTCAACGCTTTCCCAAAAGAACGTCCTCGGAAAGTGATGAAACGTTCAAATAAAGTTCGGTGCTATACCTTCCAGCTGCAGAAAACTTTAGGAAGTTTCGCAACAGAGACTCAGCATAGAAGTATGAGCTTTTGACTATATTAAAATTTAGCTACCAGGCGAATTCTTTTTTCTTTGCTTTACGGGCAACTTTTTTGCTCGTCAGAGTCACAGAGCGAAGTCGAGTTGCTCGAAAGTGCGTTTATTTTATTCTCCTTTTCAAACATTCAGTACGGTTTGTTTTTCTTTTTTCCATTGAAACTGCTAAACAATGTCGGTGCACACCGATCACATGCAACTCCATTTCTTGGGTTGTACTGATTTGGAAGCGCTAGCGTCACATGGAATGCTTTACATAGTTTCAGGATGCACCGGACGTATGTCAGCCTCCGCAAATCTCTTTTTTCTTACCTGGCTTGCCTTGTGGAGGTCGCTGTAGCAGACAGACTGTTCGTGAGAACATTTATATCTGTTCGATATGAAAAAATGATAAGAAAAGTGGCTGGAGGCATTCAAATACTTTGTACACATTCCAATTCCTATGAAATCTTTCATTACAGTCTTCTCACCAAGCAGTTGCAGGAGCACCTTCACACTGTTGGTTTCCCTAGATGCACTTCTAGCATACCTTATAACTCGTGTTTCGTGGCGCGTTCAAGAATTATTAACGATGGCAGACTTTTATACGATACTTTAAGATCTTAAGTGCCCGTCAGTATATACTTCGGCACACCTACAATCAAAGCCCGGCGGCTTATTCACTTGGCCACGATCGAATGCTACGGAATTATTTAGGTGCCTTGCATGTTTTTGTGCTACGGAACTGTTATACAGAGTTAATGTACGCAAGACTCGTCTTCAACTGTTTAATTAGTTGGCAGAACTGTTCACTTGAAGTTGTAGCTGCTCTAAAACATAGTATGCTGATTCTCTGATCACCATTCTGCCGAACAAATTTTTGAAATATTGTTACTAGATAAAGAATAGAAACGCGCCCATTTTTCTTGAGTATTAAGCTTATGTAATATATAATGATTTAGTGCAGTGCACTTATTTGGCATCGACGATCAGTACTACAAGATATTACAGTTCTACTTGTCTTGTATGTTAGTGTCTAATTCTATTACCAAAGTTCAATAAGACGTCAAATGCAAACGCTGCCTAGTTCTTCGTAAAACCATAATACTTAAATTATCAGGCATTGAAAATTTTTGCCGGTGATTAACTTTTAATAGTAATCTCTCAGACGTAATTAAAGAGGTTTTAACTTTTTTTCCTTCTTTTGTGAAATTTACTTCAATGTTAGAGGTTTTGCTCTAGACCAGTTTGGTATATCCGAAAGCCCTGTGTTCTCAGCTCTGATTTGACCGTCTACCTGGCTTGATCAATTTGAGGAGTTCCCCCAACAAAGTTCTCCGGGTTCAAATCTCTGACGTGGATGAATGCCTTTTCAGCATGGAAGCTATCATGTTGAGAGATCATGTTGAGAAGCTACCATAATATTTTCCTACGTAGTTCAATGGTACGAAATGTTTTATCAATTCTTTTTCTCTTTCACAAAGACCACCATGCTAGGCGGATATCCACCGAATAAGAGTAACATGTTCAAGCCTTAATACATGGCTAAGTACACTTTCCTCACATAATAGTAGCACAGCTTCGCTTTCTTGCTTGAATGCAGATAAGATTATTCCAAAACGTTTTAGAATGTAATCACCCTTAACATGCCTTACATCTAAGACTTTCTCCTTTTCAACTTCTTCACTTCTGGCTTACCAAGTATATTCAAGCACTACATAGAAAGCTTTTGGCGCATAGATAATTACGAGTAAATGGTGCCATCGATAACTTGGTCAGTGGAAAAGGGGCGAATGATATGTCTGTAGTAGAAGTTGTTCACTGTTGTTATGAATCAATCGCACAATGAAATATTTCTATTTTTATGACCACCAACAGTGTTGATGTAAAATAGAATCTAGTGTTGCTTCGTTGAGTGTTCACTTTCATTGTAACTGTATCTTCTGCTATTTTGTTATTTTTTTGTGTACAAAACCCTTCCTTGTAACATAAAGCCCTAATAAAGCATTCTTCTTGAAGTAATTTTGTATCTGGTCGTCTGATGTTTCGTTCTCCAGGTTTATCTTACAGCGAAGCTGTAAATGTCGAAATCAAATGGATTCGCATGAACAGATCGCCCATAGTGGAGGCATATGTGTCGTAAAAATTGAAGAAACCCCAATAGCGACCACTGCATGGCCAGAAATGAATAAGTGTCAAGCAGTGTTGTTCAATTCTCACTTTCTTGTTCCTTATTTTTGGAATGTCTACAATATTGTTGTAATATGTTGGTATGCAATAGTTTAGTTACTGTTCATATGCTACTATACAATTTTTTATCCAAGCCGCAATAAGATTCTTCTGCACTATTTTATGGTTGACGGTAATCTAAATGCATATCTGGGTCAAGTTCGTGAAGATGGCGCAGGCGCTGATGGTGCTTTGGTAAAAACGAATATGGTGCTGTAGTTTCTTGGAGGAGTGTGTACACAAATGAGATAGTGTACGGTTAGATTTGATTGATATGTGGGGTTTAACGTCCCAAAACCAGCATGTGATAGTGAGAGACGCCGTAGTGGAGGCCTCCTGAATCTTGACCACCTGGGGTTCATTACGTGCACCCAAATCTGAGCACACGGGCCTACAGCATTTCCGCTTCCATCGGAAATGCAGCCGCCGCAGCCGGGATTGGATCCCGCGACCTGCGGGTCAGCAGCCAAGTACCTCAGCTACTAGACCACCGAAGCTGGGCAGTTAGTAGACGGTCGTGAAGCGGAATAGTGAATACTGCGGCGTTATCATGAGCCGTCATTGCGGTTACGATGAAGTGTGCCGCTTACTCTTCTCTACCTATACGTTATCGGCCACAAATACAGCCCCAATCGTGAAGACTGTGGCACCCCTGAGACAAATGAACCCATCTTGGGCGTCTGCCCACGATGTATTGAGCAAAGAAATGTGATGGCCACCGTCTTGACGGGATGTCCAAGCAGCAAGATCCCGAAAGAAGTTTTGTTGGGGCCACAACCTTGTCATCAGCACGATATTTTGAAAGTGCTGATCGAGATACAGAACTCGACAAGAGACTACAATTCATCCACCTGTTTTAATTGCCACCTTTCTCATCATCGACAACGTTTCTCTCTCTTTATTTTATTTTCCACCCTCTGCCCTTTCCTAACACTGAGTAGCAGGCTAGGAAATCGATTCAAGCCAGCCTCTCAACTTTTATGTATGAATAAACATTTCTCTCTCTCCGACTAAGCCGCTGCAGAATGGGTATGTGCCACAGCTTCTAGACTACAAACAAACAAAAACACATGTGGAGAAATTGGGTAAACGCCGCTATTCACCGCTGGTTCACTAAATTGTCACGAAACCGAAATGGGGCTGAAAAAAGCACGCTGTTCAAATGACTTGTCTCTAGATTCAGCGGCAGACGCCAAGCATATGCGGCCGCTAGACAAGACAATGCATTTCAGGGTGAACACATGCGCCATGCTCAAATGAACGACTTTGGAGGAGAGTGAGATGAGGGCGAACGAAAAGCAGGAATATTAACCAGGTTGTACCCGGTTTCTACCCGACACGGGGGAGAGAGAAAAGCGAGGAAAGTAATGGAGAAAGTGAAGAGGAAAGCGAGAACGAGTGATGCGCGCGCAGAGATGTCAGCCTTCAGCGCGCAGTGGGAAGGGTTTGATACCAGTTCCTCTGCGGTCAGCGAAGGTAGACTGGAATCCTAGATGTTCAGAAAGGCTTGCAAGGACTGACTTCTTGCAAAATGTTTTGGTGGAAAATTTACAAATTATGTCAGCTCGGCCAAGCTGGCTTTCACTAAACCTTAAAAACCGTAGGCGGGTACTTTGCGCCATGGAACATGTACTATATCAGGAAACAATGAATAACAATAAAGTGCGTAACAACATACGCTGATAAAAAGGTCTTAACGTAATTGAAAGGGTTCTAAAGAAAATTGGCATGGATAAGCATGTAATTAAAAAAAAGAATGGTTACACAGGCAAGGTGATTTACGCAGTGAAGAATTCAAGGCGTTGCGTGCCACATTTTATAGATAGTTAAACCGCACAGCCTACACCTTAAAATATGCTGTGTCATGAAAGAATAGTTTCCACAGTGTTTAATAGCTTTCTATTTTTTTCTTTATTCGTCTTTTTCGGTATGCCAGCCATTGAGAGAGAACATACCTTCAAGAAGTGCTGCTATGTTTGCTTTCTGATAAAACCTTTCCTCAGAACTCTTCTGTAGTTTGGATTGTGTTGCTATAAAAATAAATTGCCACCTATCGCCGTTCTATGTTTTTAGCTCCGTTTGTCCGACATTTGTGCATACTGTGCTCTCATTTTCATGTTTGGCTTTTGTAATACCTTTAGTGAACTTTTAATGAATGAAAGGCATCGATCAGTCCATAATAGGTTGAAGGAGACTGAGCCTTGCCTTGCAGTACTTTATGATCACGTTTGTTCATTCTTTTTGTTGATATTTCCGTTATCAAATCGTAGCCTCCCAACCATCTCAGGATAGCGTGGTGAGCAAAAGACGTCCGCATGTCTCTATACTGAGATGAATTTCCCACGCACCCACCTCATTTTTTCCAAGACAAAATTGAGTAGCCTTAAATGCATATTATTCAATGTTTCTGAATGCGCAGAATAATGTCTCTTGTGTATCCGACGCAATTCTCAGAAACCGATGTTGACAGAAGAAAGGGTAATATCTAGTGCAGTTACAATATACACTTCGATACCCCGTCCATCGCCCACTTTTTTCCCATTTCATTCACGCCTTTTTTCACCCCTCTAATACTTCGAAAACAACACGCTTTACAAAACACGAAATATTGGTTACGAGAAAAAAAAAACTGCTTCGAATTTCGAAAAGAAGTTATTAGGCGGAACATCAACCATGCGCGGAAAGCACTTTCAATCATTTATAGTTTTATGTACTCCTTGTTATATGCCATGTTAGCTAGTCCCTGAGCTTTTTTTTTTATATTCCCATGGAGACCGTCTCAGAACCAATAATGAGTTCGCGCGATATTTTCAGCGAACGCGTTTTCAATTCGAGTGCTCCAATAACAAGCCCCGAGTCAAAGCCTCTCAATATATGGTACCAGCGCATAGCTGACTGAACGTGATGTAATCGCATAAAAACACTTTCATTAGGATGGACAGCGAATTCACGAAGTTTTGAACACACACACACACGCACACACACACACATTATATATATATATATATATATATATATATATATATATAATGTGTGTGTGTGTGTGTGTGTGTGTGTGTTCAAAACTTCACTCTTTCTAACGCTCCCACTGTGGTAGAAACGCCAGCAGGATAAAACCGTTCTCGGATCACACGTACAAGATAGATAGATAGATAGATAGATAGATAGATAGATAGATAGATAGATAGATAGATAGATAGATAGATAGATAGATAGATAGATAGATAGATAGATAGATAGATAGATAGATAGATAGATAGATAGATAGATAGATAGATAGACAGATAGATAGATAGATAATACTGCATCGAAAGCCAGCCGTGGTTAATAAGGTGTGTATGCCACGAGCTGGTCACGTGACGTGGAAGAAACGACAGCCAAACAAACCAACCAGAAATGAACTGCTGCGCATTTTATTTTTCGAGCTAGGCACGTCGGCTAGGGAGATGGCCTCGCAAAAACTGCTTTTTATGGCTTCATCCTTTCATACTACGCATTGTGTTCTGCACACGCGTCAACGACGCTGCCACCCATTTCCCCGAAGTGCCGTTCTGTTTAGCTCAGCATTCCAGTTGTACGGAACGCCGAACTTGCTTCGCAATGTTCGCTGTGAACGCACTGCACATTTGCACTCTGCGTATTATGCTGCTCTGCACGGATGCCTTTAAAGAGCGTCGTAACGAGAGAACATTCTTTTGTCCACTTAACTTAATGCAATCAATATTATCGATAGAGGGATAGGCTGAACCGACATCAGAAAGTGCTTCAAACAGGCTTGCCGCAGTTTCAGCAAGCAGGCCCATCCTGTTTTTTTTTATTTATTTAGGAATACTGCAGGCCTTAATAGGCCCAGGCAGGAGGGGAAAAGTACGAACAAAAGTACAAAGTCTGCAAATATCAAGAATATATACAAGTAGGATCTATACAAAGCAACAACAAAGTGAATCTACTAACAAGTAAATGCACCTTGTCATTTTAGGGGCGAAGCTCCTTATAGCGGCACCCGTTCGTCCCTTGTAGTCGTAGTAGTAGTTGTAGCATGTAACCAGTCTTACATTTTGACCTCCAAAATAGTGCCGGTGAGAGATTTCCTCTGTGCCTTGTTGAACAATAAAAAATTCGCAGCGTGCGCGTTAACTAAAAGCCGAATTCTCCTGTCTCTCATTCCCCCGTAGCAGCCATTGGCATGTACATTGAGCACTATCTGACAAGAAAGGGTTTCTACGTTATACTCGCTGGGCACAACCTTCTTGGTTTTGGAAAGGTTTAGCGATCGTTGGGCTGCAGTGCCATGAATACAGTGAACTAGTATATACCATGAACTCGAGGTGGTTAAAGGTTGGAAGTAGACACGAAGCGCAAGCCGTAAGAAAGTGTGCGTGTGCCATTTCTCGTTTAGTCCTTGGAATGTCCGCTGGATGGCGGTACATATGCAGAATATATGATGAAAAGATGCGAGATGGTAGTACTTTGAGTGTTGACTAGATGGATGAACGGACACACAGACAGATGCATGGACGGACTCATGGATGGCTGCACCGTCGGATGGACGCATGAACGGACGCAGGGGTGTATGCATGGACGAACGCAGGGATGGACGCACAGATGAACGTGCGGATGCACGAACAGACGCACGCACGGACAGGTGGATGGACGCACGGACGGTCACACAGACAGACGCATGGACGGACGGAAGCAAGAACGACTGGATGGACGGATGCTTCGCCCCATTCTGCATCATTCACTCCGTGGATATGCTGCCATTTTTTGTTGATCAACGTTGGAATATCAGGTCAGTGGGCACGGCGCTTTTTTTTTTTTTTTTGCGGTGAAAAGAATCTCCAGGTAGCGATCTTGTTGCCGTAAAACCAGCGCTGCTGAGGGCACAACTGCTGTGCAACATTCACAGCGTCACTTTTGGAACGTCGTTTGGGCTAGTATGCTGAATAATAAACGTATAACTGCCAGAGACATCGGGAAAGTTACACTTTCGAGGTGATTTAATCCGATCTCGGGAAAGAATGTGATCTTTTTAAACGCATGAAAATGCGTTCTTTACAAGAGATGTTGACCAGCAATAATATGAAAAAGAACGTATTAGGCCAAAGAAAACGTGCTAAACGTAATCGCATCCACGAGATTATATTTTAAAGGGTGCGTGATGATGTGCATATTTGATAGACATAGGCGTATTCGCAGGCTGCCTTTTCTAAACTGACAAGTGAAGTGCGTAAAAGTGGCAGCTGTCTTATGACCATTTGGACCATACAGCTATCGTGGTTCAGAAATCTATACCACATATATGGTAATCGGTCATTTCGGCAAGTTTTCTCGCTTAAACCTATCCAGACGTTTGAGTTCTCTCGTTCTCAGCCATATCTTTTTGCATGCTGTTACAAACGTACCCAGACAGACAGAGAAAAGTCACTGACGCGGCTTTGTTCAGGCCAGCCGACGTCGGTGACAGGGTCTACAATTTTCTAAGTGACTTTTCGGTGGTCAGTAAATCTTTGAATATGTTTATAAGATCACCAAACGACCAGTAGCGCAGGAATGCCTGTCCTAGAGGGCGCTCGTTTTTCTTTTTTTAGGGGCGAAGCTCCTTATGGCGTGGCTTGTGCATCCCTCGTAGTACGTAACCACCAGTGGCTCATACCCGAAATAGCGGTCCTTACGATTTTGACCTCCAAGGTAATTCCGGTGAGAGATTTCTTCTGTGCGTTGTTTAACAATAAAAGATAGTGCTCAATGCACATGTCAATGGCTGCTAAGAGGAATGAGAGACAGGAGCATTCGGCCTTTAGGTAACGCGCACGCCTCGATCCCCATTAGCAGCTATTGGCATGTACATTGAGCACGATCTGACAAGAAAGGGTTGCTACGTTATACTCGCTGGGTGTAACCTCCTTGGTTTTAGAAAGGTTTCGCGAGCGTTGGGCCGCATAGTTATGAATACAGTGAACTAGTATATACCATGAACTCGAGGTGGTTAAAGGTGGAAAGTAAACCCGAAGCGCAAGCCGTAAGAGAGTGTGCATGTGCCACCTCCCGTTTAGTCCTTGAAATGTCCGCTGGATGGCGGTGCTTCTATATGGAGAATATATGATGAAAAGATGCGAGATGGTGGTACTTGGAGTGCTGAATAGATGGACGAACGGACACACAGACAGATGCATGGATGGACGCATGAACGGACGCAGGCGCGGATGCATGGACGAACGCAGGGACGGACGCACGAACAGACGCACGCACGGACGGGTGGATGGACGCATGGACGGTTACACAGACGTACGCAAGAACAGGACGGAAGCAAGAACGAATGGACGGACGAATGCTTCGCCCTACTCCCCATCATTCACTCCGTGGATATGCTGCCATTTTTATTTAACTGCGAATTGCATTCATCAAGCATAGCTTTGCGATAGTGCTCAGCCTACACATAACTTTTGCGACAGTGAACTAATGACAGCCAAGAGCGGGAATATTAATTACAGTTAAGAGCCTTTTACTGAAAATTATGTACTCCGACGACACGTGCAGATTTCCACGTCATCCGAGCTGTTCATGTGGCACAACAGAAAACGTAGCGTCAGTCTGCCGGTCGATGTTCTCGCACAACGTAACAGAGCACCGCTTACCACCTTCAATAAACTCTGACGTCATGATTAAAGATCAATGTCCACAATTTTAGGTCAACACTCTGTCAACGCTTTCTTGCGTGTGCCAACACCCTATCGTCCTTGTTCTAGAAAAAGACGTGAGACACAGCTTCTAAACATGAACGACAAAAGAAAGTAATAAAACGCAAAGAACCTTTATTTTTTTATGCCAGGAAACGCGCGGCACTGCGACAAGGTATATGTTGGAGACTGACGGCGGAGAAAATGAAAAAAAAAAAACGAAAAAAAACACTGTCATACGCTAGCCTGACACACATGCGCTGGACTGTCATTTTAACAGTGATATTTGCACAGGCACCAACGTAACACTTGAAACCAGCGTCCATCAGTGAATAACGAACACTGCAGATGAGAGTACTGACCACTAAGCTAACCAACACCGATTGACCGCAACTTTTATCCTTCGAATGCAGTAATCTCAACGATAGTCACTTAATAAAAGCACGAAAAAAAGATGCGTGTACCGCTGAGGTGCATATTGCTAACTCGATATACTCGCGTTATCGTCCCAGTAGAGACGAGAGCCTGAAACGCACACGTCAGAATTCGCTCCTTCACATCCGCTACAGGCACACAGCGAATGATGCTCTCTGCTGAGCACAGCGCCTCTAGCGTTAGTGCAGGTGTCACGGCGGTGATTGACTAAGTTGGTCGCGCCGAACGGCGGTATTCGTAGGTGCAACTTGTTGCCGCCTTTGCGGAATTTTCGCTGAGTGAATAACTTCGTCGTAATGGCTGCATAGTTGAGTGCTGTTGAAACGGGACTTGTAGTGTTGTGGACTGGAACAAAATCTCGGTTTATATCACCTGAAATGGCGTTCCACCACGTCTGCAAGGCTCGCTCAAAGAAGGAAATACGCCGAGAAAGAATTGAACTTGGACCTCGACGCAAGTAAGATTTATACTTCCTATTCGTTCGAAGCTGTTGCATGCTCGGTCGGGTAGCGCTGTGTCAGACCCATCGTCTAGTTTCGACCCGATGGTAATTTGGTTTACGGCCTCCGAATCGTTGTGTTTTGTCACCGATTCACTGTCGCGGGGATAATTTTTTCTCTTGTACATCAAATATATGCATGAAAGCAAGAATAGCCCGCCCCATGTACGACAAAACTCGTGGAGCTGATGTGGCACAGTAATTGGGCAATCGCCAGTATTTATGTTGGTCCACCAAACATAAAAAAAACACACACAGGCTGCCAACAGCGAGGCTTTTTGACGGACGTAATCAATATTTCCGAAACAGCTTAAATGAATCGACGTGGTTAGTCCAGTGATAACCAGCGAGTCTGCAAGTTCAATTTCAGCTACGTGACCATCTGTGCAGAGTAGTCGGGCGGTTACCATTTCATTATCGTTTTATTTATAACACGCAGCATTTATACGTAGCTCAGAATGAACGCTCACAAAAACACAAGAATGTGCTGCGCGCACTTTACTGGGCAGTGTTAGGGCAACACACTGCCCTAACATGAAGTAGTGCACAACGTGCTCATCTCTCATCATTTTCTTTTCCTCCTCTTGATGTCAGGATGAAACAGCGGAATCATTTTAGTGTCATTTTACTGCACAGCGTTTTCGTCGCTTGCCGGGGGCAGCCATTTCTTACTGGGAGACTGCTGATCACGTAAAGAGCGACCACGATAATGTCCTTGCATAGTGCCGGCTATGCTGGCTGCGAGTGTTAAACGGCCTCTTGACAACCTCTGGAAATGAAGTCGATAGTAGGACGGAAGCCCGTCTAGTAAAACCAAACGTGAGAACAATTAAAACAACTCGCCGACCACGATAAAAGCACAACGTTTCGGTCCCCGTACAGGAATGTTGCAGACTTGTGGATATTGCTCCGTGCGGGAGCCGAAAGGTATAGCTTTTATTTGCTCTTAATCATGGTCGGTGTGTTGTATTGATTGTGTTGACCCCTGTAAATACGAAGATGAAGAACGAGCATGTTATTCAGCCTTTTTCCGTCTTCGCAGGACCGTTCGTTTCACCAGCTGTTTGTTCACGTGACGTCTGCATGAAATACGTTCTCGATCGCTCTTTATACGAGAGATATCGGCTGTGACTTATCGCCTACCGTGCTATACAATGCGGCCGCATACACCCGTTAGGCCTTGTCTTCAATGGCTAGCGTCCGCAACTATATGCCTAGAATTTTAGCGGCGATAAGCCATTTTCACTTCCTTTTCCTCGTTCACGTCTGCGCAAGCGTAAACCGGTAAGCTTACCCCCGTATTCACAAACACTCTTTGACTCGGCTTTCACTTTTCACTTGACCGAGCTGCAGCGCACTGCGCCGCTGCTTGGCTGAAAATGACGCTGCGTTACTCAAGAATAGCAGCAAATTACCACTGATATGCGTTGACTTTTTCTGCCTAGAGATGGCGCTCCCATCGGCCTTCTCGAGTGAAGGTGGAGCGTTGAGTGAATGGGCGTTCTAGAATACGGGGGTTAAAATCCTGACCCGCTCAAAGCTTGGCGTTCATATTCATGGTGTTCCCCGAATAAATCACCGGCGAGGAAGAGACAGTGCTTGTAAGATGTGCAGTGAAGGCGAGAAAAAAAAAACTATATACTGAACTTGCTGAGGCCCCACCGCGGTGGTCTAGTGACTAAGGTACTCGGCTGCTGACCCGCAGGTCGCGGGTTCATATCTCGGCTGCGGCGGCTGAATTTCCGATGGAGGCGGAAATGTCGAGGCCCGTGTGCTCAGATTTGGGTGCACGTTAAAGAACCCCAGGTGGTCAAAATTTCCGGAGCCCTCCACTACGGCGTCTCTCATAATCGTATGGTGGTTTTGGGACGTTAAACCCCACAAATCAATGAACTTGCTGAGGTTTAGTGGCCCTTCGACTCGCCATCAGTTATGACGTAACCAAGCACTCAGTCTGTAGCGCCATGGCCGCGCCGAACGGCAATAGCTGCGCTGCGTTCAAGATTACGAGTGCACGCTCTAAACTTGCGTGCGAGAGCAAAACTATTCTGGTCAATAGCCAGTGTAGCAACGACGTGTTCACATGAAAAGATTATTTTTATTGGTTGCGCTGCGCAAAAAAAAAAAAGAAAAGCGTTCAGATTCCACGGAATTCGCGCCGCTTACAATTTCAAGAGGAAAAACGAAAAAGCTGAGTGTATTATGCCCAGCGTAACGCCGCGGTTTTGTGTCCTGAGCGCGTTTCAGTTTTTTTTTATTCCGACCACCGGTGAGTTTTTAGAGGACGTTTTTTCTGAATTTCGCACACCCTGTGGTCTCACATTACCCATATAGTATTCATAATAAATTTTAGAACTTTAGTCTCAAGATCGCGCTATTGTCACGGGAGGCACCGTATATTCAAGGTTCTGGAAATTTCGACCGCCTGAAATTTCGACCTCGTAAAAATGAGCTCATGGGTCTCTATCGGTTCGCCCTTGTTGAAAAGTGTTCGTCACGGCCGGGATTCGATCCCGCAACATTCAGGACCAGTAATCGAGCACTGTAGCTTGTAAGATTCTCGCAGCGGGTTTCTATGAAACAATTCAGGGAATAATTTTAATCTTAGGGCAAAATAGTACAAAACTTTGGCTTTAATAGGTACCGACAAAAATTTATATCTTGTTTTTTTTTCTGTTGCAATAAGTAGCTAACAACACACTTATTATGGCTAGAAAACTCATTAGGCTGAGTGCACTGTGGTTAAAATATAGCGCCGAATTGTATTTTTGGAACGATGGCTCCAAAACCAGGTAGCGAAGGCTCCCTGGTTGCTGTTATCATTCCTTTTGGGATGATAAAAATTTGCGTCTCACCACAAAAAGGCACTGTCGAGAGAAAAAATGTCAGCCTTTGTACTGCCGTGCAATAAGGCACTCTCATTACGTTACATCTTCGTGGTGGTGGAGGTAGGAGGGAGGCTATGCTTCGGCATTGAATGCGATTTCGAAGCTTTGAAGTTTGAACGCGATAGTAATATCCGTGTTCTCACACACACACACACGCACACGCACACGCACACGCACACACACGCGCGCGCGCACACGCACACACGCACACACAGAGAGATAGAGAGAGACCCTCCCCAGTGGTCTATAGTGATTATAGTGTTTGAATGCTGGCCCTAAAATCGCAGTATCGAATCTTGGCCACGACGAAGGCGGACATGCTTGAGGACCCTGTGCTCAGATTTAGGCACTAATTAAAGAACCCCAGGTGATCAAGAATTCCGGAGCCGTCCACTACTGCGTCCCTCGTGACGATATTGTGGTTTTTGGGATGTTATGAAAGCCTAACAATTACATACCACACACGACTACACACGTGCGCACAAATCGTATTCCCAATCACACGCTTGCCTTTGCTTCTCGGGAGAGACCTACGCTTTGCTGCAAAAAAGCCCCAAGTGCTAACGCTTGCCGTTTCCTAGCTTTATTGCATAATATCTCGAATTCTCACTCAAGGCCAACGTTGCCGTTTCGCTGAACATCAAAGCCGCCGTCAGCGCCACCGACATCGTAACTTCAGGAGCAGGTGACGGCAGCTTGTTTGGAAGGAAACATATGACGCGTTTCACGAGTGGTGGCACGTACTGTACTTTAAAATTCCTTTTGACCTTGTTGTAGACTATGTTATCTGTTGATATTTTTAGGGGGTCGTAACGTGGACGAAGAGAGCAGTCGGAGTCTTCAAGGTGAAGCTTTTTATTTGGCTGAAATTACGGCCGTGAAACGCAAGCTCAAATACAGCAAGCAATGCACGTCATACACTGATATCGGCGCACAGAGCAACCCGCCATGGCGGTCTAGTGGCTAAGGTACTAGAAATAAAAGTATAGCTAAAATGCTGGCTTGGGCGAGTTCACATTGAAACAGTGCCAAAAACGGAGAACAAAAAAAAAAAAGGAGATATAGCGTCAGTGCCACTGTCTGTCTCCTTTTCGTCCTACGTTTTTGGGGCCGTTTTTATGTGAATAAGGTACTCGAGTGCTAGCCCGCATGTCGTGGGAATTAACTCCGGCCGTGGCGACCGAATTATAATGTAGGCGAAAAAGCTTGAGGCAGGTGTGCTTTAGATTTAGGTGCGCATTGAAGAACACTATGTGGTCGAAATTTCCGGAATCCTCCACTATGGCGTTTCTCACAATCATATGGGACGTTAATTTTGGGACGTTAAACCTCTGCACTTATCATTATCGGCGCACAGAGCATTGGTCGTTGATAATCTAGTCATCTTTGTCGCGAGCCGCTTCATATATCACGCATAGAATTTTCCAGCTTTATCGCTGGTCGTCGCGCAAGCTTTGGAATAAGCTCTAGTGTTCGCTTCTCGCGCGAAATCCTAACAAAATGATCTGCTACAATCATCAAGCTACCCGAACACTCAAGGCGTGGTGTGCGCTGAACCTCGCTGACAATATTTGTAGGCGTAAACAGAATACAGCAAATGTGGAATAGGAAGCGCGCGGGGCATTGGTATTTGCTAGATTATGCGTGTGCATCCACACAAATGCATCCCACAATTAATCTCAGCTTCAAAATATCATGTCGGACACTAGGAAGACAGGGTTAACGCAGATTCTTTTAAAGTTAAAAAAAAATTTTCGGCAGATCCCACGTACGTGGGAATCGACGTTATACGAAGCATGCGGAGGGAAGGTGACTGTGCTGCAATTTTTTTTATTAAGTGACACGTTTTGTATTGACGCTATATATATGTACAGATGTTGCCCGCTCAGACATATGTCTAAGAGTTGCAGATGTGTGTTTTACCAGTTGTTTGCACTTGCGCAAAGATGTCAAATGAAACATGCGTATTAGCAACAGCTGATGCTGATATAAAGCACTGATGCGCGCGAGGACGCTGGCTCTAGACACTGCTACATAAATCAACCTCAACGCATGGTAACTAACCACAATTGACGTTAACACGACGTGACTGCTGTATCAAAGAAGTACATATGTAATGTTTATAAAATTGGGTAGGCAGCACTGCAACCACAATTGACGTTTCACGAAGATTAGCGCCTATTTGAAAAGTAGTTACGGAACTTGGCGTAGCTCTGTGGTAATATACTTCATTGCCCCGCAGAATGCTTGGGTTCAATTCCAGCTGGGACCTTGACATTTATTCTTTTCACTCGTCGGGTCAACGCTACCGACGCCGGGTATTTCTTAACGCTCGCGTGTTAAAATTACCCATGTGTGTTCTCGTCGTTCCTGGGTAGATACTCAGTGTTTATCACCTGTGGCACATACCCGCATACCAGTGGCACATACCCGCCCGTGGTTATGTGCCAGTGTTTGGCGCGAAGTGTGACGATGTACGCGATGGTATTGTGACATTATGCATGTCTTGACCAGAGCGTCATATTTGTCGAACCATCTTACCCTTCCATGCTAATTTTGGTTCACGCCAAGTTAAGGGGATGACGAGGGCACCCAAACGTAAGCGGCTAGATAGATAGATAGATAGATAGATAGATAGATAGATAGATAGATAGATAGATAGATAGATAGATAAATAGATAGATAGATAGATAGATAGATAGATAGATAGATAGATAGATAGATAGATAGATAGATAGATAGATAGACTCAAAGTCGCCGAAGTTCGCAAAGAAATGCTTCGCATTTAAAAGCACGAAAGAACACAAATTCATCATTCTTGGGCAGCCCTGCACAATAACATGCTTCCTCATAATGGGCAAGGTCCTTATAGAAACACCCGATGTACCCAATAATCTAGAATGATTACTATTGCCACCCACGACGCTCGGCCTAAATTTGTTGTTGTTAATGTCACCAAGTATCTGCTTATAAATAAAAACATAACAGAGAACAGTTAGACACCTAATGTCGTTATGAGTGCTCTTGACATCAGGTGGATATATATCTCCGTCATCGCGATTTGACTGCGACAGATTAAAAGACATCCTAATGAGGACCGATGGGCCTTGGATCATCACCGGTGACTTCAACGCCCATCACATGCTTTGGGGGAGCACTAGGATGAATGCCAGGGGCCCGAACATTGTTACATTCGCTTCCGATTACGACCTTTCAATCATGAACGATGGTACCCCAACATATCTGCGGGGTCTCACGTATGGCAGTTGCCTTGACCTGACATTGGTGTCACGGTGCTTCTCTCACAAAGTTAAATGGTTTTGCGATATTGAGACTCGTGGGAGTGATCACGTACTCACCTACGTGATGATCGATGGTATCATAAAAAATTTCTCTTCCGGGGTTGTAATTGGCACTGACTGGTCGATGTTTACATCGCGTGTTGAGGACGCTTGCCAAGAAGGCCTCGCCCGCAGCCTGGAAAATACCATACCGGAAGATATGCAAGCGCTCAAATGTAAATTACCATTTTCGTCTAAAATAACACAGTTTGAATCGAACTGGAAAGATCACGAGCTATACGAAGGCGTGCTGAACGATGATACAGACGCACAAGATCAATTTACGCTCTGAGGGAAGCAAGACGGCTACAGAAAAAGATTCAACGACGCATTTACAAGCTGAAGAGCGAACGCTGGAAAGCATTCTGCGAATCTCTAGACCCTCATAAACCGCTGTCATATATCTGGAGAACAGTTCGTGGTCTTCGCTCCTCTCCGCAACAACGGCACCCTTTTAAAGCTTTGGCACTCCATCGTGAAAAAGCAGAACTCGAGGTGGCTGAAGCATTTTGCACGAGAGTTGCCGGGAATATTATGAACGAGAGCATCGACGCCGTGATCGTTCCTGAGACGCAATTACCAGAAATGGACATTCCATTCACCATGGAAGAACTGGAATGTGCGTTAGTCGCTTCTAAACGCATGTCATCGCCAGGTCTTGATGGTATTACTTATAGTGCGTTGGGACACCTTGAACAAAAAGCCAGAAAAGAACTTTTAACATGCTTCAACAACTCCTGGCTCAGCGGCAGTGTTCTCCGAGAATGAAAAATAGGTCGATTAATACCACTTTTGAAATCGGGAAAATCACCATTGGACTTGACAGCGTATCGCCCTATTGCCCTCGCAAGCTGCCTCGAAAAAGTGATGGAAAGAATGGTTCTATTTCGTCTCGAGTGGTACTTGGAACGATACACCAAATACCCTTCTTGCATGGCAGGCTTTCGTCGGGGCCGCTCCTCCATCGACTGTGTCCTTGACTTATCGACATTTGTTCAGGAAGAAAAAAGTCGCAAGCGCATACCAGTGGCACTCTTTCTTGACGTGAAGGGTGCATATCATAATGTAGCTGACGATGCCATCCTCACTTCTCTCGCAGCAATGGGCATTGGTGGACGAATGTTTCAATGAATAAAAGATTATATAACTGTCAGGGGTTTCTTTGTGCAAACATATGAGGGTACAACTGCTCAACATTACACCTACTGCGGAGTACCTCAGGGAGGTGTTTTAAGTCCCACATTGTTCAATGTTGCCCTCATTGGTCTGGTGAAGGTTCTGCCAAAGTCGATGTGCCTATCCATATACGCCGATGATATTTGCATCTGGAGTGCTGCAGTTACTCGCCCTCAAGTGCGTGCACGAATACAGCGGGCAGCAACCCTCACAACAGCCTACCTTCAGAAACAAGGCCTTACTATATCAACTGTGAAGTGCGCGTTGATGGCATTTACACACAAACCAATGACGCCGTACCCTGTTTACATCAATGGGCAGAGTATCAAATATGCACGGACGCATCGTTTCCTGGGCATAATAATCGACAGAAGTCTTTCGTGGAGCCCGCATTGTGCGTACTTGAAGAAGAGACTGCTATCTATTGTGCATATAATGAAATTCATGTGCGGGAAAGCATGGGGAACTTCCGTGGCCTCCATGCTACAGCTGTACAGAGCCCTATTTCTGGGTCTATTGCGCTACAGCTTGCCGGTACTGACTAACACTTGCAAATCTAATACTCATTCATTGAAGAGTTTGCAGGGTCAGGCACTACGTATCTGCCTAGGACTGCCCCGATGCGCTTCTACTTATGCCCCAATCATGCTTGCCAAAGACCATCCGGTCAGGACATATATATTTGTGGATTGCCTCAGAGCGCACATTCGACATGCTAGCCGTGTCCCCGACCACCACTTGGCCCTTCTACCCTCCAGAAGACACGTGCTACGTTTTCAGACGTCATAGCCAAGCACCTAAACAGCATTCCATCAGGATATACGCCAGCTGCGAGAATGGCATGTCCTTTGTGGTGCCTCGACCAGCCGCAAGTACGTCTAGAAATTCCGGGAATCAAATAGAAAATCAATCACTTCAGAGTAGCATTGAAGCAAGCAACACTGCTATTATTACATGAGTTGTACTTAGACCGAACGCAGATATACACTGACGGGTCCGTCTCGTCCAGCAGCTCATCAGGTGCCGCTGTAATTCCGGCTGCAGCAATGACAATCAAGTTTAAGTTGTCGCATATGACTACATCTACGGCATTAGAGCTTGCTGCTATAAGGGCTGCTTTACAATATCTCGTCCAACAACGTCCAGGAAAATGGGTCATATTCTTTGATTCGAAGGCAGCGCTTCAGAGTTTGCAGTCTGCCATGCGTAGGAGGAGTCACGAACAATTGGTACAAGAAATAAAACATTGCCATCATGAAGCTCTGGCACGAGGGCATGATATTATATATCAATGGCTGCCTGGACATATTGGTATTACCGGAAATCAATTAGCCGATGATGCAGCCCGCTTAGCCCATGAAGGAACTCGTGTAGTCCCGATTCCTCTATCAAGGAATGATGCAGCAAGACAACTTTACCTGCTGGCTTGAGATCTCACACGCACGTTGTGGTCGTCTACCAGCTTCCAAAGGTGTCAATTTTATGAACTGGATCCTTCGCTTAAGCTAAAGCTACCATCACAACTTTCCCGCTCCGATGCGACACTGTAATGCCGCCTTTGGTTGGGTGTTGCATTTACAAAGGAGTACTCCTTTCGCATTGGTATGGCAGACACTCCTACATGCGACTACTGCGGAGCTGAAGAGACCGTCGAACACGTCCTGTGCAGCTGCGCTTGCTACGACACACAGCGATGCCAGCTCCGGATGGTTTTGAATCAACTTGACCCCGGACCATATTGTGTGCAGAAGATACTAGGACCTTGGGCATCTGCCTCAGTTGCACAGAAAGCGACTAAAGCACTGCTGCTTTACTTAAAGTCAACAAACTTGAGCGACCGCCTGTAGACTGTGTGTGCTCCCCGAGTGTGCTCGTGATTGTGTGTACCTTCTCATCTCTCTGCAACCTCCTTTCTCCCCTTTATCCCTTCCCCAGTGCAGGGTAGCAAACCGGATGTGCGTCTGGTTAACCCCCCTGCCTTTCTTTGCATCTTTATCTCTCTCTCTTAACATCAGCTACACAAAATTTGGGGGCATAACGGTGGTTTATGGCATTTTGCCTTGTGGGGGCGCCTGCCAAACCGTAAGCTATGATCAAGTCCACCACACGTGGATCTTGGCAACAAATATCTTTCTTGGTCACTTGCTAGTTTGTGGGAATGCGCTGCTAATCCGCTGGATCATAGTGCGTGTTCTAAGGGCACTGATATTAGCAGACATTCATGAGTTGCTAACGTAATAAACCTATAGTAGGAATCAATGAAAGCTACTAGAAGTGGTCAACACTGGGTTCTCTTCTGTCGTGGCCTACGTTAGTTTTCGTGCCATTTCTTGTCTGTAGCTGCCCTTCCGATAAAGCAGACCACCTTACAATGCCGCCCCTGCATTTCTTCGTTACACCCATCTCTGGTTACGTAACTTACTTCTAACGTAACTTACTTCTATTCACCTTGCTTTACTTCTTCGTGCTTTTGCCCTCGGCCTTGAGTCACTGAACTTCGAGGGTGCCTGAACAAGCTTTTCATCGCTTTCCTGACTTACAGTTGTGCTTTTATTGCGATAGCAGTTATATGGATACTCTCGGCTGGATTTCGCCACCGGCGTCGGTGTCATGCACCGTATCTGTATACGTATGTATATATACGAAAACGCAAGAAAGAAAATAATTGGCCCACATTTACATGTTACACTGTAAATGTCGTCAAAAGACGATAGTCTTCCATCTGGAGAGAGTGAACAAAACGTTTATTTGTATTCTGCGCAAGAAAATCGGTGAATGGTATTCTGAAAGCGCTGCGTTGAGTTCCTCTAGCGTGTAGCGGAGGCGAACAAGCGCATCTAAGCACTTTAGACACGAGTGCCATCTGGCAGTTTTCATCAAAAACGATGGCATGCGTGACCGCGGAGAAAGATGCGCGCCAGTCTCGAAGGTGATAAGGTGTAGAATTCAAAGTGACGGGCAGGTGACACTACCATGTCATCGCAGCGAAGCGTTGGAAACACCTTCTTGAGCATCGCGTTGTATTGTCAGCGCAGCGCGTGTAACGCTACAGTCCATAGTTACTTGTGTGTGCCTCTTCTAGTGTAAATACAGACACACAAAACATAGACGTGCTGTTATGGCGCCTCAAATATGCGCAATATTTGCGTTTTTAGCACAACTATGAACTCTGAACCATGAGTAGTATTGGTGGGCGCTGCGGATAGGGTTGGCCGTTCGGTGCCGTTTGAGGTACTGTTAGGACAGACAGACAGACAGACAGACAGACAGACAGACAGACAGACAGACAGACAGACAGACAGACAGACAGACAGACAGACAGACAGACACAGACAGACAGACACAGACAGACAGACACAGACAAACAGACACAGACAAACAGACACAGACAGACACAGACACAGACAGACACAGACACAGACACAGACAGACACAGACACAGACAGACACAGACAGACAGACAGACAGACAGACAGACAGACAGACAGACAGACAGACAGACAGACCAAAATTTTTTCGTCGAAGGTCCCCAAGAAAGACTATCGTCTTTAAAAATCCCGAAAAAGACTCCGGCGCGATGAATCGAAATTCGGACCTCCGCTTCGTGAATGCAAGGCGTTAACCACTGAGCGACGGTAAGATACCTCCTCTGTGCGCTTAAACGGCACGCTATCTATATATCTACCACTTACCGCTGCTGGCAAGAATATTTGAGTGGAACTATCGTGTTTTCAGCATTATCAGCAAGATGGCGCAGTGAGCGCGTGGCGGCTCTCATCTCTCATGCTTACTTTGGCCCGCGTAGAGAAGAAGCGGGTGTATGCTCAATTTGCGTGCCCTTATCTTGAAGTGAGGACGATCGTACGTCTTGGCTAGAATTGGGGTTTCACCGGAACAATTCTGTTGTAGTTACCGGGCGCACTAAGGTCACTGCAATCGTTGCTCAGCCTCCATTTGCGAAGAGCGCGCACTGTTCAGACGCGGCGAAGTAACAACTAAGACGCTTATTCGCATTAATCTGTACCTGCATGCGAGTACGTTTTGTGCGTTATTTGTGCATGAGAAACGCGGGGCACGTTTCGATCTGATTGTCTACGAGTGTTGAAGATTGGGCGAGTTGGTTCGTCGTACTTGAACTTGTATAGCGCATTACGGGGAAGAAGAAACGGCCGAGCAGACCGACACAAGAGGACATGGCGTCGCATGTTCCGCACACCATTTTGACAATCGTTGGAAACCGCACATGCCTTCCTATTGTCAATTTTGCCCTCACTGCCCAAATTCTTCCACAAGGTATCTCCCTGGCCGAAATTACTGCTCTAAAAGACCATACGGTTGAACCCTTCAGAGTGGATGATTGCTGCACCTCAGACAATGAACCAACTCTAACACGTTCATCGGGCGTCGACGTTGACCACATGGTACCATCAGACCTCGCTCCTGATCAAGCGGAAGCCCTTCGTCACGTCCTGGAGTCCTATAGTGACATTTTCGACTTCGCCAGCACGGCTTTAAGCCGAACGAGTGTTGTTACTCATCGCATCAATACCGGTGACGCGAGTCCCATTTACCGACGTCCATACCGTGTTTCCGCGTCCGAGCGCACAGTCACACAACAGGAAGTCGAAAAGATGCTTGCAAAAGACATAATCGAACCCTCTTGTAGCCCCTGGGCTTCTCCTGTCGTCCTGATCAGAAAGAAGGATGGAACATGGCGGTTTTGTGTAGATTATCGACATCTCAACAAAATTACGAAGAAAGATGTTTATCCGTTGCCTAGAACCGACGATGCCTTAGACTGCCTTTACGGTGCTAAATATTTTTCCACTATCGACCTTCGATCTGGCTATTGGCAGATCGCGCTGTGGATGAGATGGACCATGAGAAGACCGCATTCGTCACTCCTGACGGGCTTTATCACTTCAAAGTTATGCCCTTTGGTCTCTGTAATGCGCCGGCCACATTCGAAAGAATGATGGACTCGTTGCTCCAAGGGTTTAAATGGTCAACCTGCTTATGTTATTTAGACGACGTTATCGTTTTCTCGCCCGCATTCGACTCCCATCTCAAGCGTTTATCGGCGATTCTTGAAGTTTTTCGTCGAGCCGGACTTCAACTGAACTCGTCGAAATGCCACTTTGCTCGTCGTCAAATAACCGTACTTGGCCACATCGTCGATGCCGCAGGAGTCCACCCGGATCCCGAGAAAATTCGCGCCGTCACGAACTTTCCTGTTCCGAAGTCAACAAAGGACGTTCGCAGTTTTGTGGGCTTGTGCTCCTACTTTAGACGGTTTGTTAAGGACTTCGCCATCATTGCACGCCCACTCACAAACCTCCTGAAGAAGGACACCCCGTTTTTCTGGGGCGCTGATCAAGCCTCATCTTTTTCCCAGCTCACGACGCTCCTTACAACACCGCCGATTTTAGCCCATTTTGATCCATCAGCTCCAACCGAGGTTCGCACTGACGCTAGTGGGCATGGCATCGGGGCAATGCTAATGCAACATCAACGCGGACATGACCGTGTTATAGCATATGCAAGCCGCCTGCTATCTACAGCCGAGCGCAACTATTCAATCACGGAACGTGAGTGTCTCGCTCTCGTGTGGGCAGTCGCCAAGTTTCGCCCATATTTATATGGGCGTCCATTCCGGGTAGTCACCGACCATCACGCGCTCTGCTGGCTGGCCTCACTCAAGGATCCCACAGGACGCCTCGCTCGTTGGTCCCTACGATTACAAGAATACACGTTCACCGTAACGTACAAAACAGGGCGGTCACACCAAGATGCTGATTGCTTATCACGCTACCCCGTGGAAGAGGCTGCCCATACTGACACCTTTCCAGACCTTCTGTCTGTGACGCAGCTACTCAACCTTGGGCACGAACAACGCCTGGATGCTTCCCTGCGAACCATCATTGGCAAACTTGAGTCAAGGCCTCGCGACGCATCTCTACAAATGTTTCTGGTAAAAGACGGCATCCTGTATCGCCGTAACTTCGATCCATATGGCCATGACTTGCTCCCCGTCATACCAGCACATCTTCGTGCGACTATTCTCAACCAACTTCATGACGCTCCTTTGGCGGGCCACTTGGGCGTCTCTCGCACATACGACCGTGTACGTCGTCGTTTCTTTTGGCCTGGTCTTGCCCGCTCTGTTCGACGCTACGTCGCTGCTTGTGAACCCTGCCAGCGCCGCAAAAAGCCATCTTCCCTACCAGCTGGATTCCTTCAGCCGATCGACATTCCCATCGAACCTTTTTTTCGAGTTGGCCTCGACCTGCTTGGCCCATTCCCGATCTCCAGCTCAGGCAACAAATGGATCGCTGTCGCCACTGACTATGCGACACGGTACGCTATCACACGAGCACTTCCGACGAGTTGCGCAACCGATGTGGCAGACTTTCTGATATATGATATTATTTTAGTACACAGAGCTCCACGCCAACTTCTCACTGACCGGGGCCGCACCTTCCTATCAGCTGTCGTTGATGAAATCCTGCGCTCTTGCTCTGCCAAGCACAAGTTTGCCACTTCGTACCATCCACAAACGAACGGTCTTACGGAGCGCCTCAACCGCACCATAACCGACATGCTTTCTAAATACGTAGCGGCCGACCACCGGGACTGGGACGTTCATTTGCCATTTGTGACGTTCGCATATAATTCGTCACGTCACGACACTGCCGGCTATTCACCATTCCATCTTCTATACGGCCGAGAACCCGCCCTACCATTTGACACCTTGCTGCCCTCGGTCACTGAGTATGTCGGCGAAGCCATCGCGCGAGCCGACCACGCACGCCAACTCGCCCGCAGCCGCCTGCAGGCTTCACAGGAGCGCCAAAGACAGCTCTACGATTCCCATCGTCGAAACGTGCACTTTTCACCGGGTTCCCTTGTCCTCCTCTGGTCCCCCACTCGGCGTGTAGGGCTTTCTGAAAAACTGCTGTCACGCTACACTGGACCATACCGCTTCGTTCGCCAGGTGACTGACGTTACATACGAGATCGTTCCAGCCGATTCAACGTCATCATCGTCACCTTCGAGTGACATCGTGCACATAGCTCGACTCAAGCCCTATCACCCTCCTTCTACCGCATCCGAGTCGCTCAAGCACCGAGACGGTGCTTCTACCACCGGGGGGGGGGGGGGGGTTATGATACGCAACAGCCGGCACAGCCTGTCTGGAAGAAAGAGGAAGACGACGTGGGTGGCTGGTTGTTTATGAACTGTCGCCATTTTGTTCGCCGAGCACAGTGCATCGTATTTAATTTATTAAATAAGTTACCCGTAACAATATGATGCGTAGGGACGGTGCAAATTGATTAGATGTGATAGGCTAGCCAGTGAACGCATTTCCATTTCTTTAAGTGTCAGAGGAAACTTCGTTCACGTTGTTGTTGCCTCTATCACCATATCTACTTCTCTGTCTCGGCGCACGTGTATTATGTGCATGGTGATAGCTCCTTCTATGAACGCGCGGGAACAAGAAATTCGTCGTCGCGTTCTGATGAAGCTGTTAGACACAATCTTTACTTATTGAAACCAGTATAACAGTCCTAGCTACCTAAAAAAAACCCGAAAAAAGGCTCATCGTTCGGTTAGTAACTCATTTAGAAGCCACCACTGACTGCTTAAACAGGGAGGCATGAACGAGGCTTTCCGTGTCACCCTGTCTGGGAAAGTATTCGAAGCTTTCGTTTAAAAAGATAAAAAACAAGACTATTCGGGAACTCAGTGCCGCTGTTCACGGCATGAGTTTCCGGGTGACAGTAATTGTGCGATTTCTTTTTTTTCTCGCAGATTCGGGAAAGTGTACATGGGTTATTTGATTCTCGGTCCTGCAGAAAGCTTCCGCACTGTCCTTGAAAGCTGCACCAAAGTATATGTGAGCACACTGTGGTAGCGTTCAATACAGCGGAGGAACACGAAAGGAGAAGGAAAAAAAAAAGAACTGCCTGCCCCACTTAAGCAGATATTCGAGGTACCACGGCACTGTGTGCACGATTATTCTCTCCGGAAGCGAACATATTTGGGGAATGTAATTGATTTGTAATTATCACACACTAGTTACAGTATAAAAGTACGAAAGGCACTTCTTAGCTTATCTATATACACCAGTTAGATGCATCCTTTAGCTCTAATTAGAGTATGTAAGAGTGGGCCGACACGGGAGCTAGGAGGTTACGCTGGCAATGCTGACGAGTACTACAAGTAATGTGCAGCACCCACGGATTGAAGCTCGGGATTTCAGTGCTATGTACTGCTCATCATCTCACTTACAGCGTCACCACTTTACGTCCTATCGTCATAATATTGCCTGGAATATTTGTATGAGAGCTCACATTACATTCAGCGGCCATATTTGCAGCAATATGACATAATAGTGGCGAGAAATTTGTCATAGTAGCCACTGTACTAAAGAAAGGACGTAATGTTTAAACCTGTGAAGACTGTAGGCAGCATTCCGTACAGCAGAACCTACAGTGAACGATTAATATTATCCTAGAATTTGAGTTGAATACTGCAATCAACAATTGACTCAAACATACAAACTATATTTTATCGGTTCAGTCTCACTAAGGATTGGTACACGAGGAGATAACTGAATTCTGCCGTCATGCATGTAACTAATCAGCCACACTAAGTGCAGCTGCTTGGAGGCTAAGTCAGACGAATCGGTTACCTTTTCACTTTTAGCTGATGTGTATGTCGAACTGGCTTAAAATTTCAGAGGATATATGTAGAAAAGAAGAGAGAGAAAAAAACTTCCACGTAATCTTTCAAGTTTTTCAAAGATTTCTTCTTTGGAATTCCAAAGGAAGAAAAACTTTCCAAGGAAGAAAATTTTCAAAATTTCTAGTATTCTTTGCTCGTACACAAAATTAGCGCATCATCTCTAAATTTATTCTATTCTAAGACCACAACTTAGAATCATAATACTGATGACCATCAAAGTTTCACAACTTTAAGAAATGCGGCTAGTCAAGGCAGTGTGTTGCTAATGACCAAAGAAGGCATTGGCAGCATTTTCAGGTGCTGCAAGGAAAAGATTTTTGTTCAGAGAATAAGTAGTAAATCATGCTGCCACGCTTCCGCCTACTCTCACAGCGGAAGTGCTCGGATGCGACGAAGCGCAGGCGTTTCGTAGAAGACCTTGTTTATTACCATGCGTGTCCTTAAGTCTACACATAATTGTTTTCCTAATTGATACCGTTCTTTGTGTCTTGTCGTCCAAACTGCTCGGACCCAAAGGAATTCGGCACCAAAGCCGGCAATGAGTTAGTGCAAACAGGAGCCCCTGAGAGCAGGCTTTCATTCTGGAGCTACATTGCTTTCTGTTCTAAGGATTTCACTCAGGAAACCCCCTCACCCTGATTTAATGCGGCATTTCGTTATGTCAAGCTAGAACCAGATTAATCAAAGGCTCAGAAGAAAGGTTTCGGCAGAAGTTTTCTTTCTTTTTTTCATGGGGCTGGGGAGAAAGGAGGGGCACCTTCTTGATCTGTAGAGGGAGTTGGACAAGAAAATGGTCAGTTTGTTTTATGTATTCCATGGCGACGAAAAATTTCTTTTTGTAGAGAGGGAGATGGGATCGTTATGCCACCTCCTGGACACGCCACTGTTTAGGAGTCTTCGCTCTGTTAACAAAGCACAGGGTCAGAACACGCCAGGCTGCGATTATCACATATGGGTTGTGTCGATGTAATGCGGAGGGAGAAAGATAAAAAAAGAGAAATAAAGGGAGAACGTACTACTGTTATTTTCTTTCTTCACTGCTTTCCCTTTTTCCTTCGTTCTTTATTTCTTTCTTTGTTACTTTCTTCTTTTTTTACTCTTTCTTTATAGAGCGGGGCTGCTTAAAGTGGAGGTTGGTCCCTGCGGCGTCTGAGAAGACTTCGCCTAGCAGTGCTGTCACGATGCGCAGCCTAGCGACCCCTGACACAGCTACGCCTAGCTTCGCCACGTGGCGTCGGGCCTTGCATTACTTCGAGTAGCCGGAAGGGTTGGCAAAGGAAGGTCAGAATGAGCAGAAATGTATGATGTCGAGGAGGCAGAAAAGGAGGAGAGCAGAGGGTGAAGTATTGAATACTCTTCAACTGCATAGTTTGGCAAAGCGGTGGGAAAGTAGATAGAGGGTTAGGGGAACAGGTTAATAGGGTACGGAAGAGGGAAATGAGGACTTCGGGCTGTAAACTAAAGAATGTTCATTATGGCACAGTGAGGGTAGGAAAAAGTAGTTTAAAGTGGCTGCTAACATATCATAGCCATACGTCATGTATTACACTCTTAAAAAAAGTTAGTAAAAGTTAGCACCTGCAAGCAAATAGGTAGTAACTGCAGCGGTTACTACCTTTATTCGACCATTGCTACCCTTTTCCTACATGTTTACTACCAACGCTTGTAAACAGTTACTACCTGCAACCGTTACTAACTTTTTGCGACCTGTTTACTACCTACGTTAGTAAACAGTTAGTAACTGAAATGGAAGAGGTAGTAACTGCAGCTGTTTCTGCGTGTCTTGCCCCGTTACTACCTCTTTGCTACCCGGCTTTTGACTATCTGTTCCAATATAGTGTGTGAATGCGATTCTGATAATTTAAGAGAGGAATCATGTCGATGTATTATCCTTACACGGAAAATTTACGCAGAAGGTATCCATAGATCAAGAAAATACATTTTGTTTCAAGTTACGCAACCGAGATATGTGAACGTCATTCTGATATTGCCCAAACGAAGTACAAGTTTACGAACCATAAGCAAGTGCTACACATGTCGTAATAGACAATCACAACAAACTTAGTAAATTACAGCACATATCAAATAGACCGGCAAATCAAAATGACCAGACGGTCAGAATTAGCCTCGAGAACAGTCACAGTTAGTCCACTGCGGCGTATCTTCAAATATTATCATTGTTTTGGCGCGTCAAACCCCCAAAACGATTATTACCTTTTAAAGGCAGATATATAAGTTGTGTGAATCATTCAAATGCACTAAGGATGAGTTCGGTACATTGCTCCGGCCACTGTACATAATGCCTTTTTGTGGCCATTTTATAATAATTAAATATGAGATATAATTTTTATATACAAGGCAAAATAAAAGCCTTGTGCTACGTCACCAAGCACACGTAACCAGGTAGTATGATATAGTGCTATAGAGGCTGAGAAGGTATAAGTTGGTGGATCCTGTAGCTGAGAGTGATCTTTTGTAATGCACGTTTATATGTACCCTCCCACCCCCCATTAATGCCCATTGGTGCTGTCGGTGAATAAATAAATAAATTGGCCCCGTATCTGCATGTTTCACTGCAAATGTCGTCGAAAGACGATATTCTTGCGTGTGAAGATAGCGAACAAAACGTATATTCGATGTTCTGCGCAAGAAAATCGGTGAATTGTATTCTGGAAGCGCTGCGTTAGAGAGTCTCGATCCGTGCATCGAAGGTGAACGAGCGCCATCTTGCAGTTATCTTCGAAAACGAAGGAAAGTGTGCGCGCCTGCGGAGAAAGTTGTTGCGCACCTGTCTCGGAGGCGATAAGGTGTAGAACGCAAAGGTGTAGAACACTATCCTTCTTGAGCATCGCGTTGCACTGTCAGTGCAGTGTGATAAAGGCTATGGTCCTTTGAATTGCGTGTGCACTGCACACATACAAAACATCGACTTGTTGTTATGGTACCTCAGATATGCGCAATAATTGCATTGTAATTGATATTCACACAAGTATGACTGCTGAAACTTGAGCAATATCAGTGGGCACTGCGGATGTGGTTGGGCGTTTGAGGTATCGTTCAGTGCCGTTTGGGGTATCGTTATCACGGACAAACAGACAAATGTACTGACAGACAGACAAATATTTTGGCGTCGAAGTTCGCAAGCAACACTATCGTCTAAAAAACAGCTGTTCGCTTCTTGTCGACTCCTCGGTCAATGCCTCTCGCGACAATATTGTGTATACTGTGGTAAGGGAGTGTATGTTATAATCTTTTAGGATCATGTGTTGAGACACCCTCTAGACTTGGACAGGACATTCCTGTCAGGGCATTCGTCGCATATTCTGCATAGTGATTAGCGGGGGCGTAAATTGGCGCTCTTGGGGCACGCGTTAGAGGTATAGAAGGAAAAGAACGCGAAAGAACTCACCTGCTTGTATACGACCGGCTGTCAGTGTAAATGATATGGCAACAAACGAATGATCTGCATAAAATCTGAGAGGCGGACATAACTTACGGCATAGCAGCAGAGAAATAAACAAAAAAAACATTAACAACTGAAAAGGCAAAGGTTGTTTGAGAAATGGTGAATTTATTAAAGTTCAAAGGAAAGCACATGTGTCTGAAGCGAGGCCTACTAGAACGCGTTGGGAAAAAAAGGAAAAGAAATGAAAATAAAAAGAAGTACATGCATGCTGTGAGGAATCTAGAAGTGATAGTGCGTGTTTCAATCAAATTTCCATAAATTCATCCGGGTGTATATGCAGTAGACCATATGAAGTCCCCGATTTTAGGGACAACAATATAGAGGTGAGCAGGTCTCTGATTGAACTTAGATTGTTAGAGGATCATGACATAGTATGTTCAAAAACAAATACTAGGAATACTAACCGCACAATCCCTTGGGGCACAGACTGTGGGGCTGGGATTGCCTTTTTTATTCATTCGCAAAAAAAAAAAAAACCGCTATCGTAGAAGGTCAGACTTAAGGTCGACTTAAAATTTGAATAAAAAGACCTGTAATTTTTTGTGCTTGGTATAACACAGGCCACCATGCTATTATAAAAGAGCGGCACATCGCATCCGTCTTTCGTTTGGCGACACTTGCATCACCCTAATTTAATTCATCCATCTATTCATTCATTTATTCATACATTCGCTTATTCCTTCATTCATCGATTCATCCATAAGAGAGCCGATGGACAGAATTTGTTATAGCAGTGACCCATCATAACATAAAGAAATGATGTTGCAAATAGCCTTCTTCACAATCGTTATCGTTGAATCCGTCATGTTGTTTTTCTAGACCCTTACGCAAGAAAAAGTAAATACTCCTAAATACATAATTGAACTAAGCGTCACTGGGGGTTGGTATTTCTTCATGTCTATTCAGTCCACTGATCCAGTAACAGCGTGTTTGAATACAAACTAATGTTTTCTTTAAATTATCACCGCTGTTGTCAGATAGCTCATTCCAGAGATGGCTGCTTTCTAAAGATTCTGAATGAATACTCTGTCAAAGGGATTGCCATTTTCGTGGTCATAGGGTAGTCTTTTGCGAATTAGTTTTTTTCGTATATGCAAAATGACCCTATCGTCATTAAACTATAACTAAATATATCCACGCGCTTTTCTTTACACGGGAAGAGCCACAAGCAGGGTAAGATCAACCCAAAGCTGATGACACAGACTATCGAAGATACATAGTTTACCACATCCGTCGCTTTTTTTTTACTTAGTTATTTGGCTCGCTCGAGTGACCTGATTGCACTGAGTGCGAGTGTAGACTAGAGGGATGAGTACAGTTCGTTTAAAGAGGGGAGTCATCATGTGAATAGTGCTGGGTCCGATTGCTACCCTTTCAAAGCACAGTGAAGACGGGCGCTGTACACTTCAATCGAAGTAGGTCAGGTCGGCTATCGGTTGTTGTTCCTCAGAGGAGGCTTCACGGAACCACCGTGTGGAGTGGACATTAATACTGCCGCCTTCTCGGCGGACGGGTGACAAAACATTCTGGCCGTGTGCATAGCACGCGGAAGCGTAGTCCTCTTGATATAAAGTTACTGGCTCCCCCATTTTGGCGGAGACAGCAGCGCCATCTCGTCGCTAAGGATGCCAGATCTAGAAAGGGGGATCCGTGACTGCCTCGGTTGCAGTTGTTGGACAGCGGCGGTTTTCCTATAGTTTCTGGTGACCTAGTTTGTGCCTGCGGACTGCTGTTGTAGCAACGCAGCTCAGACATTTCAGCGTTTTATAGACGAAGTCACAAGTGGCTTGCCGTTTTGTTTCGCCTACATCGACGATCTTCTCGTTGCCAGCAAGGACGCTGAAACGCACAAGGCACATCTACGTCAGCTTTTCACTGGACTGCGTGATTACGACCTTGTCATCAATGTAGAAAAGTGTCAGTTTGGAGTCTCGGAGATAGCATTCCTCGGACATCAGATCACTAAAGATGGCATCACTCCTCTACCTGACAAGGTTCAAGCTATCCTCGAGTACCAGCCTCCCACGTCCATATGCAGACTACGACGTTTTCTCGGACTCGTCAATTTTTATCGCTGCTTCATCCCTACATGCTCTACACTGCTGCAGCCTCTGGAAGCACTACTCTCGACTTCGCAAGCCGAGTCAGCCGCACTTCCCTGGGACACGGTCGCGGATCAAGCTTTTGCCGCCGTTGAGACCAAGCTCACCCAGGCCACCCTCCTGCACCACCCTTCACCATATCTGTGGCATATTTTCTTCTTCTTCTGGCACGACACACTTGGGACATGAGCTTGTAGTGGGTAGTCTGCTGAGGAGCAAAAAGAGGTAGTTGAACAATGGCGGACATGCATTAATAAACCGCGCTGTGTTTTTGGAACCGCGTTTTCAGAGTGCTATAAAGGTATACGTTATAGGAATATCCAAACTTGGCGAGCCACCCAGCACTGGAAACAAAGAAAATGACTCGTCGCTACATGGAGAGGCTGCTTTAGATTGCTTTGTTTCATAAAGGACCCCTTCAATTGTTTACAATACATTTATTAAGACCTACAAAATATTCAACCATTTCCACAAAAATAGCCATATATATGCGTTTATTGAAGAATATATGTGTCAACTCAGTTTAAAGGAGAAAAGTTCTACTTTTAGGTACTCTGTCGTAAATATATTTTCAAGATAAACAATATTTATTTGTTACTTTTTATTTAGGTACATGTTTGGCCCTCTACCTCTAGAAATCAAGCTTTGCTACAAACGCTTATATTGCATTCTATACACCACTTTCATAAGCTTGATGAGAACTACCACAAAACAATACCAAATAAAAAATAAGGGATGTTATTAGTAGTAAATGCAATGTAAAGTTTAAAAAACGAGAAGCGAAAAAAAGGATAGCCTTTTATAAAAATGAGCCCCTAAAATTTCCACTTCCTTCTTGCCTTAATTCATAACGAGGGTCTCGTTCTGGTGTACTTCATGTATCAGGGGGGTACACGAGGGATTATTGGTGAACTGCTAGTCCGTAATAGGATCCCGTCCTGCATCACGTCAACAAACAGAAAGAATGTGTTCCAGTGGCGCAGCCAGAGGGTGGCGCACCGAACCCGTGACCCATTCCTCTCCCCCTCTCCCCCCCCAGGAATTTTTTTCGCTGTGACACACAGAGCAAAAAATCTCAACGTTGAAGAGGTACCCTTCCTTCTCTTACTAAAAAATTCTGCCTATGCTACTGTTTCACACTCGCAGTAATTGATACTGGCGGCGCTGACTGACGCTGTCAAGTTTAAATGTACGTACACGCGTATACCCAGTAATGTGGATAGAGAAATAGCTGCCGTAGTCGCTCAATTGATAAGGCATGGACCGCGTTATTCGAAGGCCGCAGATTGGGTCCCTGCTGGCGGCAAGATATCTTTTCGTCCACTTTTATTTGCTCACATTTGCATTACATTTACTGCTAATAACAATCCCCATGATTTTTTGGTAGTGTGGTCTGTTCATGATAATATTGTTACGGGGAAGATTTATTCACCGAGAGCTGGTCTTGCTAACGGCTTAGAGAGCGCACAGTCAAGCAGGCCAACGGGAGAAGCTCGAGAGTCCAACCCACAACAACCACGTTGTCGTCTTCTTCATTTGGGTGCCAATTCAGCTGTGTCGGGGCGACAGTTCCATACACGTATCATCACCCCGGCCCGTAAAACACCGTCTCGGTGCCTGTTAAATCAGCGTGTCAGCTTTGTAGGGCTTGAGACGAGAAACGTGGACTACTTCCGTATTCCCCGCTCCGGTAACCCGCTTAAGGCCTTAGCGGAGGGCGCATGCGCACTCGCGTTCCCGCTCCGCTTAGCTGCTAAGCGGAGCGTAAAAACGTCAAACTAAAAACCTCTAATAAGCCGGTGACGGAGAGCGGCGGCGTTGAGGGGAGCGTGACGGCCGACCCTGAGGTGACGGCGAGCGGCTTGACCAGTTTCTTTGGGAGACGACGTCAGCGTAGAACGGTTCGGAGCGTGAAGATGAACGGTGAGCTGAAGGGTCCTGAATATGGTCATCCGGAAAACCGGGTTGCGAATAGTGTCCATGGTCCTGACGGCGGTCGACATTAGGAAAGCTTGGCCGGAAATACCACCTGTAGCGGCAATGGCGGCAGATGTGCCCAACTCGAGAGCAAGAAAAGCAGATGGGTCGATCATCGTGCGTGCGCCACCCAGATGGATTACGGTAGCGTGGTGGAAACCGAGGAGTCAAAGCTGCCGCAGCGACAAGGGGAGCAGAGTGGTGGTCAGCGTTGTGGGCGGGAGTGCTCATGGGCTGCGGCATAAGTCTGGCGGGCTGGAGAACCTGGACGCCCAGGTTAGCAAACTCCTGACGTACAACGGCTTGAATAAGCGAGACTGTTGCCCAGTTGTCTTGCGCAGGGGGCTGATAGGAAGCGGGTGCCATGGCTTCCAGCTCCTGGCGAACAATCCTTGCGATATTGGCAGGAGGCGCAAGTGAACGGGGCGCTGCAGAATCCTCGCAAGACGAAGTCGCAGCAGCGTTTGGTAGTCTCGTGATGTGGTGGGTTATTCGCCTGCTTTTAGCTTGTTCAAATCGTCGGCATTCAGATATGATGGAGTCGACAGTGGCGCAGTTCCTGCAGATTAGTATGTTGAAAGCATCATCAGCAATGCCTTTCAAGACGTTGCTGATCTTGTCCGCCTCGGACATGTTTCGTCAGTCTTCCGACACAGTGCCAGTACGTCTTGAATGTACGTGACGTACGACTCCGTCGATGATTGAACACGCGACGCGGATTCCTACCTGGCTGCCATCTGACGAGCAACTGACCGACCGAACAAATCGCGAAGCTTTTGCTTGCATGTGTCCCAGCTGGTTAGTTCTTCTTCATGCGTCTCATACCAGGCGCGTGCCGTACCCCGTAGGTAGAACAGAATAGAGAGTTTTAGTACTGCGTACGCTGCGTACGTGGCGGAGTTGCGTACGTAAGGACGCCACGTTCTGCGTAGTGCGCATGCGCAGACCGCAACTTGCACGTATCGCGTTACGTATATACGCAGTCGCTACGTACGCACGCATGAGATGCGTGCGTTCGTACGTATGAGGTGATCGCGCCGCTCTCGAACAAGTTCGCGACAGCGCGAGACTTCGTTTTGCAAAATGGCGGCATCGAAGACAAGCACCGACCGGCTCTGTGGCTTAAAATATGGCCATAATCTGGCTATAACACTTGGATTGGCTCACATTGGTCTCCACAACACGTGCTTCTATTTTGATCTACCAGATGGCGCAACACACTTCACGCTCGTTACGTACGCGGGTACTACGGCGTACTAAAAGCCGATTAGTGGCAAATGACGCCACGTAATGCAAGGCGCTTGCGTGATGCGTACGTAGCACCATTCCGCAGTACTAAAGCTGTAATATTTGCCAGCTTAAGCGTTTCGTCCCACCTGTAGTGCTTGCTGATGCGCTCGAATAATGCGGGCCATTCTTCGACGTCCGTGCTGTCCGTCCCGGAAAACTTGCCAGGGTCGAGAAGATGGGGGGGAATCACAAGTGATGGAGCCGGCGTGGATGGCGAGGCCTGAGTGCCGGTTTCAGGCATCGCGGCTGGACAAAGCTGGCGTCCACTGCGGAGTTCCAGAGCCGGGTTGTGTGAAGAACCCGCACCTTCCACCAAAAGATGTTACGGGGAAGATTTATTCACCGAGAGCTGGTCTTGCTAACGGCTTAGAGAGCGCACAGTCAAGCAGGCCGACGGGAGAAGCTCGAGAGTCCAACCCACAACAACCACGTAGTCGTCTTCTTCATTTGGGTGCCAATTCAGCTGTGTCGGGGCGACAGTTTCATACACGTATAAATATAGTGTCAAAGAAAAAAAAATGAGCCCTCCAAATTTCAGCTTGTTTCCTACTTTCATAAGCTGGCACTTCAAAACTTGTTACCTGTAAATTTTTATATAACCTTTCATTTTTCTGTTTTCGTTCCTGTGAGGCTTATTTGCTGTTGCATAATTCTGTTTGTGCGACACAGCATAGGAATGCAGTTCACTATGTTGTTTATACTTGAGAGTTCCTTCATGCTCTATTGTAATAAAAATGTTTTACGCACATTACTGTTTTGCAAATGAAAGAGTACAGGAACCCTACAGGAACCATACTCGGATCCGCCTTCAGTTTTTACAGTCCAGGTAGTTTTAGAATCAATTAACTAAAATAAATAAACGTTTATTTTGTGATAGAACACTTGTAATGTTAAAAAAGCTGTACGTTGTTGCTAATTATTCATTTTTACTAAAAAAGACAAAGTTGAGCTTGCTGGTTGCAATTATCACAGAAAAAGTGGAAGAGTCAAATACAGCCCCCCCCCCCCCAAAAAAAAAAAAAAAAAAAAAAAAGCCGCGGCAACACGTTGAACTTCACTTCTGGCCTTGCCTGCAAGACAAGTTTTTTTGATGTCTATATGTTTTGGTTGTGTGCACTTACAAAGCGAAAGCTCTTCCGCATAACTGCTAAAGCGATGTAATAAGTTTAATTACTTTATAAACGTTGGTTTTTTAAGGACATTAACAGCTGTTACCTTCGACAGTGATAGTAAAGAATTTAGTTTCAGCGTCACTTGCTTTCCGCAAGCTCCATAATTCGTCCACTCATGCACTGCAAAGTGCACTGGAAAAAGCTTGAGCTGAAATCTAAAACGGTGCTTTACGTGAAACCACACCGACACAGAGCATGTGCAATTTCTGGTTCACGTATATTTAATGTCTTTACACAACACATCTCAAGTATTCTAGGGTACTGCGTAACACATGGAGGACTATTTCAACTCCTCTGGCTGTATAAAATTGTTTTAAATAGAACTTTTTGTTATATACGTATGACCCCTATCACAACGCTGTTTGCATGCAGGACAAGTTTGCCTACACCGTGTCTCTCGGTGTCTCTCATGCACTCGGTACACTCATGCACTTATGCATGTCTCTCATGCACTCATACACTCGGTGTCTCTCATGCATTCACTTGAGACGATTCGAAGGTGAAGGCCGTGTCTTTCCACTCAGTCGATGCTGCCCCGCCAACTTTGGAAAACATTCGAGCACCCATCAAGGTTTTGCATTGCCTCCAAAATCAGAGGTACCTTACTTTTTTACGTATTGCCTCCAGGATCAAACCACCTGTGACTAGGCTAGGTCCAAATGAGATGACGTCATCACTTGGCGTCATGACATAATGACGTCAAGCTTTGGTAATCTGCGGCGTCATCATCCCGTCACCTTGTGATGCCGATTTTTGACATCATTCATCTCTCAGGCCATGGGACGCGCGACTCCGCCCAAGCCAGTGGCGAAATTTGGCGTTTGATGAACCTAAAACTTTCAATTTGAAGGAACTCTGACATTACTCATGTCACAATTTTTGTGTCAACGAGGAGCTATCGAGCCCCTAGTAGCGATACGTCGCCTAAAACGCAACTGAGGAATGCATAACCATTGCTTTCCGTCTTATGAAGAAGAAAATAAACACGAAAATAACTGCCGAAAAAGTGACGTCGGCTCTCACGAGTATGCGTCTTTTTGAAATTGGTATCTGCCTTATGGCGTCTTATCCTTGACAATGCTCGCCGTAACCTTTGAATTTCACTGCGGAGAGGCGCAGCAGGTGAGTCTTGGCTCCCGTATCTTGCCAATGGCAAGATGGCCAACGAGCGCACGGCACGGATCCACGGCGCCCCATTGGGATGTATATAGGTGATCTCCATTTCAACAACATTTATTGGAACCTCTTGATCACACCAAACACGCAGCACTAGTGTCGATGTTACGGGGCATTCCATTTCCCGTTGAGCTCTCTTACGCTGTACGCCGTCTTAATAAAATAACTTACACAGGATGGATGCGAATAAAATTTGGCCATGACGACCTACACATGCCTCGCAATCGAATGAAGGGCAGATCTCGATTCCGAAGTTTGATGTACGTGTTCCTTTTTCTACCGAATTAGCACTGATTAAACTGACAGATAGCATAAAACAGTCCATCAATAAGGGACTCTGGGCAGGGGCGTTATTTATAGATTTAACTAAAGCCTTCGACACTATAACCCACTCAATTTTGTATGCTAAACTTAATTCCTCGGGAATCTGTGGGCCTACTTTAGCCCTTTCACAAAGCTACCTCGCTAACAGAACCCAGGTTGTCAATTATGGCAGTGTTTTATCCTCACCAATATTAACTAACCAGGGAGTACACAAGGCTCAATTCTGGGACCTCTCATGTTTCTTATCTAAATTAACGACTTGCCATCATCACTCAACTCATTTGACTGCATCCTTTATGCTGACGATACAGCGATATTTTCTAGTGACAAAGATCTTAATAATCTACTAGCAAAATTAAACACTGATGTCACGAAACTTGTTTCATGGTGCAAAAATACCTTATTAAAAATCATCCCTGTTAAAACAACTTTTGTGTTATTTCACTCGTCCCAAAAAAAGCGTTACGATTTCACCCGAAATATACATTGATAACTGCGTCATCACGCCATCAATGTTCACTACTTTTCTAGGTGTCACATTAGACCCTCAACTCAAGTATAACATTCACGTGAATTCTGTCATCAAGAAGACTGCTTTTGGCATCCGCATACTCATTCGAACAAGGCATTGTTTTCAGCAACACATTTTAAAATCACTTTACTATGCTTTCATTAACAGTCACCTAACCTACTGCATTTCATCCTGGGCCAATACCTACGCCACACACCTAACATCTCTCATTCACCTTCAAAAAAGAGCAGTCCGAATTATCACACATAGTTTCTACACAGCATAAGCAGCACCGCTCTTTAGCACTCTCGGAATTCTACCGTTCATTTCCACCTTTCAACTCAAACTTGGAATTTTATTATTCAGAAGTAGCGTCGGTGACATTCCCACTGACATACTTCCCCTCACACATCTCCACAATACTGATAACACACGGTTTTCTGAAAATAGAAACCTTCTGCTTCCAAAAGTAAGCACTAACTACGGCAATGGAACTCTCTAGCATAAATTATAAAATCAAGCTCCTCATTATATTGTTTCCGGCGGCATCTAAAACAATTCTTACTAACAAGCAACGCCTGAATATATATATATATATATATATATATATATATATATATATATATATATATACATCGCCACCGCTTGGGTACTGGGTGCTGGGCTTCGCTCGCTCGGCTCGTGCTGATCATCGCCGGCATCTGCTTGACCGTTGCTCTTGCACGATCGTGTTTCATCGTAGGACCACCGTCGCAACAGTCGCCAATAAACCCTTTTTCAATATATATATATATATATATATATATATATATATATATATATAGGAAAGAAGTGTATACCTAAAGGCTCGTTTTTCCGTGTTTTGACACAATATTAATGAGAACTAACAGACAGTAATGCCAAGGAATGTATAGGGGAAGTGATTAGAACAATTGGAATGTCAATAAGAAGAAAGAAAAGTGGGTGAAAGAATACCCAGCCAGGACTCACGGCTGGCTATTTTTTCATCCACTTTTCTTTCTTCTCATTGACATTACAATTGTTCTAATCACTTCTCTTATACATTCCTTGGCATTACTGTCTGTTTGTTCTCATTAATATATATATATATATATATATATATATATATATATATATATATATATATATATATATATGTGTGTGTGTGTGTGTTTTTAAACACAGTTATATGCATTTATGTGTACGTGTGTAGGTTCTAAAGTGACACGGTATTTGTTAGTGATATGTATGTGTCTTGTTATAGTCATTTATTCCAATTAGTTATCTCCTGTTTTATCACTTACATGTAAATATCTTGAACTATCATAAGTTTCAATAATAATTTTCATTACGTTCATTTTGTTTTATTCGCTTGGTGTTTTTTCCTTAGTTGCCAATCTTTGTTCTATATTTTTACACATGAATTCACAGCAGGTCCCCTTGACAGTTTTTACTTTGGGACCTCCTTCTGTATTATATCAACTTGTTACTTGCACTGTATCGTATAATGTACTGAATAAAGAATGTAAGGGATCGGGAAAAAAAGGGGCATGTAATATGTGCCTATTCAGTCCGCCATCTGTATATCAGGTAATCGGGATGCTTTTTTCCTTTCATCTCTTAAGGTAACATACGTCAGTGAATCAATAGATGAATCATCAATCTATATATATGAGTGGCGTAAAAAGTGTAGCGCATTGGAGGTTAATATACAGGAGAAAGTACCAAAGTTACAAACTATAGACAGGACCTCTGTTACTATACAATGCAAAAACTCAATCCAGAACAAGGAATACCAAGCAATAAAGACATTACTGAATGTTCAAATTAGCACGTTAGGAATTCGATACATAGAAAGCAACTTTATAACATTGACTAAATGCGGGAGTTTTACATCGAACACTTTTTTTTTCACTTTCGCTTCAAAACTTCATGGGTTTTCATTGCTTAATCGCTTCAATTTTCTCACTCGTCCCTGGTATTATTAGCATTATTTTTGTCGAATTCTTTGCTAAAACTCTTGTCATACCGAGTACTTCCCGTCACTCATGCGTGTCACCTCGGGCACGTTACAGCAGATCAGTGCAATGAGTGTAAAGCTTTGCAACCTTTCCATTATCTACGCTATACATACAATAATTGGTGTAAATACGAAATTCGTCGCATACTGTAGCCCGCAGATAAGCGTACGCCGCAACAGATTACAAACGGCAAGCTCGTACCTAATTACGGTGCCTAGTGATCAGCTCATAATTAGTGGCTGACCAGCCATATCTGTGATGCCGTAGTAGAGCGAGTCGCGCATTCTGGGCTAAACCCACTCGGCATTCAGTTCAATCGCTGATGAAGCCATCTCGATGAGCGCCGTCAGCTGAACCACTACGTCATTCCGGGTCCCTGGTCGTCGCTTTGTTTGTACGTTTCTTCAAAGAACATGTAGTCCTGCAATCAATAATCATTACGTCATTGAGTTGTACCGTAGGGCATACTGGATCCAATAATAAAAATAATACATTGCACGCGCACTTTCCAGTCCACACGGACAATAACGCACAACCGCTACATTTGAGACGCGCAGAAATACCGCTAGAAACCAACAATAATTCCAATAAAATGAATACCTTACAGCACACATATACCAGGTATGGAAGGGCTTCACTAAACGTTGTAAAGGCAATTTGACAAAATCAGAGGTTCTCGCAACGGCACTTATGCATTAAAAAAAACATTAAAATAGTAGTGCACCGCGTTGCCATATCCAGAAACACATATCATGTGCATTGAAAATTTCAAGACACTATTAATTATTTATTATCACCCTGAACAAGAGGAAGACGTACTTCATTGCGTTCTACAATGATAATTCACTCACAGGCATGACTGAACAAAAACAGGCATAGAAAGGACATTGCGCTTAAAATAAACAAATCAGAAATCTCACCAAATAGTTTTATCTTTCCAGCAACAAAAAATATGTCTCTTAAAGGAAGTTTTTTCTAGGTTCTATGCTTTCTCGTTAACGTATGACCACATATATATGCAAATGTTCTTACAAACACCAAATTCGAGGAGCCACACAAATACACAGCATCACACATGGTCACGCATTTACAAATTGTGTTGCCTGTTTCGCATCAGACACCGACATATTCCTGCGCCTCACGTGACCCACAAGCAAAAAAATTACGGCATATTCACGGGGTGAATGATGATGAATGGGCGAAGCTCCGGAGGGATTCATCGGTAAACTGTGAATCTTCCGTGTAATTCGCCCAGTCGATCATCATGTAAAGACGTGAGAAACGCTGTGTGTGTATATACACAAATCAACTTTTATTTGTTCTTAGACGATGGATGGCTTGCGATGTCCCTTGCCTCGCGCGCTCGCACATCGGGATTCTGTCTGCGAGCGCGCGCTGCTGCCGCCTTGCGCTCTCTCCGCTGTGCAGCCTTATCCAACCGGCGACTCCGAGCGCGCGCCAACAGCGAACGGATTTTATTACAACGCTCCCCCTAGCGTACGTCGCCGCACTAAATCGAACGATTGCCTTCAACCAATGACACGCGCCATATGTGACATCATTCCTATTTTATAAGATCTCGCGTCTTTTATCAACTACAAGTACCGCTTTCTAGTTTATAACATCTTGCATCTTTTCATCATCAGCTACAAGTACCACCATCTAGTAAACACTACAAGAACTAAACGAGAGGTGGCTACATACAGGAGACGGTACCGCCATCTAGTGAACACTGCAAGAACTAAACTAGAGGTGGCTACATACAGGGGACGGTACCGCCATCTAGTGAACACTGCAAGAACTAAACTAGAGGTGGCTACATACAGGCTACAGGGGACGCACAGCCCACGCCCTAAGGAGCTTCGCCCCTAAAAAATTTGATGCGCAAATCTTAACATGACCTCCGGGACGGCTTTATGCTCTCCCATAGTAGAGTACCTAGTACTCTGAATCGTGAACCGCTTTTTCTAAACACAACGTCAATAAAATTTACCCAGTAGAAAAACACGTGAATTAGTCTCAAAATATAGAAAATCAACTTCAACCGCGTGATGTTTATTCGGAAAATGGAGCCCCTGATGTCCTTGGTCTGCAGTGTACACTCGGTAAACGCGTTCGCCGTAATATATACCAAGGCCATAGTGACAGCAGTTACTGCGTAGCAACAGTACGCGTGTAGTTTCCAGCCCACGTGGCCAGCCGGTATTAAGTTTCACCGCCAACAGTAATTATCAAAGCGACGCTGAACGTCGTAACGGCATTGTGTAATGCCGACGAGTAATGACGAATCAATGCGCTGTGATCTCGCATTAGTTTTTTCGGGACAGATTTAAAAAACGCACGCACAGAGGAGGAGGAAAACGTAGTCGACAAACGCCAGACATCTACTGACTTGGACGTTATGACGTCAAACTCATCATTACGTTTCATAACAGCGACTTTAAAATGACGTTGAATGCTCCAACAATGTTGAAGTTTGCAATAATCTGCAAGGTGTCTTTTCTGTAAGGTTTGTTTTCCAACCAAAAACTCTCGTTCACAGACTGCTTTTCTCGTTTGTGTTGTACTCGCGTGCTCGTGTGCCATCGCTGCACAATGAGCGAGAAAAGCAGTCTGTGAACGAGAGTTTTTGGTTGGAAAACAAGCCTTACAGGTAAGCCGACTTGCAGATGATTGCAAAATGTCTGTTGTAGTGAGGTATCGTTGCCGCGAGATCTCTCAATCGAAGCTACGGCGCAGACCTAAAAATGTTTAGACAGAGGGAGGCAAGTAACTAGACAAACACCGTACATCGATTATTTTAAATCCTCAGGTGCACACGTTTTTAAACGCTGGTGCACCGTGCCAGCATTGTGTAAACCCTTGCGTTCCTGAACCTATAGCGGTGTCTACCTGTGGTTTAAGCTCCGCTAATTCCTAGTAAACATTTCTTCTTCCAATACGTCTCTGTGTTCTCAAAATACATGCTGCGAACACGAACATGATACACTCGACGCCACACGTCCGTAAATTTTGTGTCTTGTTTCTAATCAGACGCCGAAACGCACTTATGCTTTCTCTATTTTTCTTAACATTGTTTTTTATTATGGTCTACTAGACTTAAAAAAATTGGGCCAGTAAGGAAACGCGCAAAGTTCACGTGCAGTGACTTTTACGCATAAAAATAGATTAAAATACTTCAGGACATTGTGTGGCCCCATGCTGAAACACCTACTACATACAGTCTGAACGATACCAGAGAAGCATGTCAAAAAATATAAAGGATGCCATTACAAGTGATTGCGATAATAATGTGAAACAAGCGGTCGATAACATAATTTGTCACTGGTGGGGACGAAACCTGCAACAGAATGTGAAACATTTGGTCACACATTCGGTTGCCGCTTTTGAGCCTGCAACATTCGCTTGTAACCGGTTGCAATCAAACCTTCAACTTCCACTGGGTAGTTCAGTTGCAGGTTGAATCCCTGCCGGAGGCCACTTATCTTTCCACATACTTTAATTTCTTCGCTTCTATACCATAATCACTGAACGTAGCATCCCCTACACTTTTCATGGCATTACTATAAGTTACCAGTAACGTTGCTTCAAACAAAACAAAAAAAACGAGCCCTTAAAATTCCTCTTTTTGCCTTTATACAGCGAACATTCACCCCAGGCGTCCGAATAATTTAATAAAGTATAATGTTGGACGTGTTGGTAAGATGTAATAATAGCGTAGTGCGTAAAATATGCGAAACACAGAACAAGGGAAGGGACTTTTGTCTCATATATTTTATGCACTACGTCATTAATAATGAGTAATTGAAAGTCTGACAGCTTGGTTTGAAGCGTACGCCAAGAATGCGCATTCGGAGTGATGTATGATATTCGCCCTCATAGCGTTACCCTGGCGTCAATGCCAATGGCAGTCGATTTCCTTTCATTTATTTCTATTATACTGTCAGTCCCTTTTGGGCTATAAGAAGGGTGGAAAAATAGGCATAAATACACAGAGAATTGAGTGCTCCCATAATAACGAATGATAAAGAATAGTCAAAGTACTTTACTCTACAGCACACAAAATAATATAAGATGAACTATACGTCTTTGTGTACTATCGAGAATACACCTGCCTTAACGAGCTAGACGCGCGGTCCTCTGCATCAACCGCTCCTGGCCTTTATGCAGGTAACTGAACTCTCTCATTTTACTTAACTTCTGCCGTAGGGCATACTGGAGCCAATATAATGAAAATAAAACAGCGCACGTGCACTTTAAAACCCCCATTTACAATGGGTAGCAAGTTACACCGGCAACAGTACCATTTTCACCCATTGTTCAACACTGTAACGTTATTTTCCAAGTACAACGACGACAGAAAAGCCAATACGCTGGGATCTCGGAGTTTGCGGCACACATATGAACGAAAAAAGTCAGAGAGCAAAACAGGCATACGCGAACAACGACACACATCAACTGCATTAAATCCGCTTGTACACGTGTACGCACGTAGGCTCGCCGTGTCAACTCTGTTAAAGCTCCTCGACGCTTTTATTTGTATTTGCGCCTATCTGCTGTTTAAACAATGTCGATTCCTGGTAATCCCTAAGCGTTCTTGTATCAGTGTCTCTGTGGGTGTTGCGAATCCGCGCTGCTGACGCGGACACGATATGTAGCAACCAATGACCCCTGTGAGCTCCGACGGGGCTGGGATGATGCCGATAAGGCACATAATTCTGCGTCGGTTTCTAGCCGAAACTTCGCGAGACATATATCATAGAGGCGGGAAGTACAGTCGTCAGCAAGCTTAACAGAAACGCTCCACATAGTGATCTGGACTGCTTCAACTGATTTCAGCCCTTGTGAACATATTTTTTCTTTGTTGGTTTGACGTCCCAAGACCACAAATAGTATTATGAGAAACGCCATAGTGAAGGACTCCAGAAATCTCAATGACCTGGGGCTCTTCAACGTGCATTTAAATTGAAGTACATGGACCTGAGACATGTTCGCCTCCATCAACCTGCGGGTCCACAACCATGTACTTTAGCCACTGCACCACCACGATGGATGCATTGGGCGCTATTGCCGAGATAGTATCGTGCTATGCTTGAATACCATGTCGGCATGCATGGTTAATCCATCAGTATGGGAACCCAAAAATACGCGGCGCCATGGCGTCAGTCAAATAGTTTCGAAACACACCGTGGAACGTTCGATTTGAGCTTTCTGAATTAATAGGAATAAAAAATATCTTATGGAACGGTTCGGTTTTGAAGAAACGTAGATGAGTGCGGGGCTCACAATAAGCATAGCGGCGGCAATGAGGGTGGCCTTCAGATGCACATCCATGTCCAACGGAAAGGTGACGCCGAACGTATCCGCATCCGTGAAATATTCTTTCACGAGGCCGCTCCACTGCTTGGTGATTTTTCCGATGGCGTAGCCGTTCGTTGAGTACACCTGCGAGGCATGTGAATGGCACTGAAATAATATCTTCTTATCGGGTGACAAGGAGGCTCCCGTTAATGAGCATGAAAAGTTTATTTAGCCCTGTGCCCACATGTATTTCCGCTGAAATGAAGTGTTCTAATTTTTTGCTAGAGTAAAAGGGGGATAGAGAAGGGTGAATGATTTAGATGGTGTCGCCAAAGACGCCTGTGTATGTCTGCCAAGTCTTTCTGTGCCCGGCTTCAGTCACGCTAATTTCAGTTTGTCATTTGCCAGGTGAGAGGACGGACGGTGTTGGGGAGGATGGTTAGAAGTCGAAGGGACGATGGACATTCTGCAAATGCTCCGACAATTATCTAAGTCTATTTTCGTTGATGCCGCAGTTCAGAAGCCTGTCCATTCAAGGTTCGCTCTTACAAAGTTTATGTATAAGAGAAGATACAGCTAGGAATTGGGGCTGCGAATACATGCGACCTTGACACAGGAAGAGGGTGGGGACAATAGCGGATACTAGTCCCCACTAGACGACATTATCAAGCTCTCGTCCTAATTAACCCCTTTATTACCGTTTGTGTAACCCTAATTTTCGCAGCATTGCCTAATATAAAGGGTTGATAAAAGCTTCTTGCCTTGGATATGTAAATGCGGTATGGAAGGCACTGATAGCATCCAAAGATGTACTGTACAGCACAACAAGAGTGACCGTTAGCTTTGTTGAGCTATCTCCACGGTTGGGTTACTTGATGCTACTGCTTACTGTTGCGTTCAACGCAAACAGGCCGACGGGCACAGCCACAAGTAATAAAGTCCGAGAATACCAGTAGGTATCTAATACCTGTAACTGCACGTGTCCTGTATCTGTACGCCTGTACACAAGTACGTGAGCGCTACGTATCCTGTAGGTGTCCTGTACGTGTAAGATTACCTGTATGTGTCCAAGATTACCTGTACCCACCGTGAATTCGACGTCGCATGCACAAGGCATGCTCTGGGTGCATATCGGTCCCTTGATGTCCAGCACTCGCTTCTGATTGCGGTCGTATATGCTGAAGTAGGGATAGCATAACGACCACCGCTGACAGACGTATGCGATGGTTTTCCCGGGCGGTGCTTGGACTTCCATTTCCTGTCGGATATGACAAAAGGTTAGCGAATAAACAGCCAAATGAGAGATAATGAACGTGCTACCCGAAGATATAGTAAGTTTCCCGTAAATGTGGTCACCTTCTTTTATGTTTTTTAACCCTCAATCTGTCACCACTACATTGTCATTTTTTGTATACCAGACATACCATAGTAGCATTTGTTCAACCTTTTCTTTTTTCACGGCATTCATGTTTCACTTTTTTCAATCCCAATATGTTCACTGTATTTTTGAAAGCTTTTTTGCTATTGTTTATTAACGACCATGATAGTATTGATGCTTTTCTTCAATTTTATGCAATGCTCTGCAAGATGTAAGTCATAAAAGGTGTAAGACATAATAAATAGTAACTAGTTCAAGATACGCTAAAGCGACACATTCAATCAGTTTACAAGCTATAGGTCAAGGGTCTGATTTGGCAGATCAACACGTGTAGCCTCTAGGCGAGTAGAGCTCCACCGTGCGTCTACCCCGCCTATCCGAAATGAGCTACAACCCCATAAATGAGTGCAAGGCTAACATTCGGAGAGAATATTAGAAATAATGTTGCCGATACAAAGATATGTTACTGTTTCAGAACTCCACTGTGATTTGTTTCGCCATAATTGAAATCGTGAGGAGGAATAAAGATCAAATAATATTTAATTTAGTATTACACCCACACGAGGTGCGCTAACGTCAGTGAAACATTACAGCCTCCAAAACAATTTTTTGTATTGTGATTTCATTGCATTAGTGAAGTTTTCTGAAGTTTTGCTTTGGGTTCCTTGGAAGAAAATGTAAACAATTTCTACCAGCAAGGGATAGTGTAGGCCCTCGCCGACACTGTCGAAATCTATTGTATCACTGAGAGTTGGTGCAGGAACCTTACGTTGACATCGCTATCGGTATTCTTTTAAACATTTTATTGTTTACCCAGCCATGTTCTCTCAGAAATAGCTTTATTTTGGTTTTGCGAAGTCGCAATTCACTCTCCAAAACAATAGTTTTTTTTTTCTTTCTCTTTAGCCTTTATTCAACAAAACGCCCAACAAACGTTTGACGAGATAGAGCTCTAGCTCACTCTTTACCCAATCGATGGCTCACCTGCAAGCAGAAGCAGGAGCAGCAACAGATGCAGAACAGCGTGTGGCTGCAACGGAGCGGCCGGACGAAGTGCATCACGACGCTGTCCCTGTAATCTCGAACGTCCATTTCCAGGCATCGCCTCGGGCCACAGCAACACCTGGCACAACATCCCGAATCTTCAAAAGACACGAGTACGGTCATCATCATCATCATCATCATCACCATCATCATCATCATCATCATCATCATCAATGCATCTACACCCACTGCAGGGCAAAGACCTTTCCCATGTTACGCCAATCAACACAGTCCTGTGCTTGCTTCTGCTGCGTTGTACCCGCTAACTACTTAATCTTTCCTGCCCACCTAATTTTCTCAATACCCTTCACGCATTTGCCCTCTCTTGCAATGCAGTTAGTTACTCCTAATGAACAGCGGTTATCTTGCCTACGCGCTACGTGCCCTATAGACGCATGTTCATCTCTTCTTGATTCGGCTACGATGTCCGTAACACTCATATGTGTTCTGACACTTTCTGCTCTCTTGCTGACACTTTAGGTTACACCTATAATTTTCTTTTCCGTTTCTCACCGCGTCGCCTCAGTTTAAGTTTAAACATTTTTGTAAGTAAAGAACAAACTTGTTAAGAAGGCTTTAACAGGTTCACAATAAAGCTGTCCAAATCAAACCCAATGACTAATCTACGACAGTACCAAAATCACAAATAACAAATACCTACTTCCTTCATAAATTTTAGTTTTTTTAAAGAATTCGCAAATTCAGTATTATTGCAATTAGAGCAGTGCGAATTCGGCAGTTTTCGTCATTTGCAACTACTTTCACGTGACTCAAGACCCCGTGTCTTAACCAAATAATAGGTCCGTATCCATAGTTTAGGTACCAGCAACGTGAGTGTAGATGACGACCAAGTTTTTCTTTCGCTGCTTTGCATTGCATACTTTCGCTACTTTGCATTGCATATTTTCGGTGGTTCGTGCTTAGCACTCCCACGATCATTCTAGTTACCCGTACTGCGGCCAAACGTGACCGATTTAACGAAAGTGCGATGCCGTTGGTCGATGCATACGCGCCGAGACAAGTGAGCACATTGGAATTATCCAGTTCTCCGATTGAATTAGTGTCAAATGAACGAACTTCTACCGCATGATAATACATGCTTTACATCGAAGAGATACGTTCACGGTAGTTCTGAGTTATCCTAAGAAAGCTTTTTTTTATTGGCATGAGCAGCAGTGGACACTCTTCTTTCTCTTCAAAGCACTTCCCGCCCAGCACTCCAGCTTTTCAGGAAATTCGGGAAAGGTATTGTTTCTGTAAACATCAAAAGTGTTACACAGAGTCCATTATTCAGAGTTAAAGTTATGGATTATACAGGACACACATAATGTCAGAGCCTACGTTTGCTTAACATAATGACCAACTAGAAAACAGGATAATCATTGCAAATTGATTTTGCTACGTGAAAAGAGCAGATGGTTTGCGAGTAGCTGAGATAGTAGTGGCATTTAGTTGAGCAGACCATAGAAACGCGCTTTTTAAAGACGATAGTCTTTCTTGGGGACCTTCGACGGAGAAATTTTTGTCTGTCTGTGTGTACATTTGTCTGTTTGTCCACTTTTACCGATACCTCAAACGGTCCGAAACGGCCAGCCCCATCCGCAGCGCCCACCGATATTGCTCAAGAATCAGCGCTCACACTTGTGCGATTGTCAAATAAAAAGCAATTATTGCGCATATCTGAGGCACCATAACAACGCGTCACTGTTTTGTGTGTGTGCATTTATACTAGAGAAGGCACACAAAAGTAATTCTAAAGACCATAGCGTTTATCACGTTGCGCTGACAGTGCAGCACGATGCTTAAAAAGGTAAGTGCTTCCAATGATTTGCTAAGACGACACGGTGGTGGCACCTGTTCGTCGCTTTGCGTTCTACACCCTATCGTCTTTGAGACAGGCGCGCATCTTTCTCCGCGGGCGCGCACGGCTTCCTTCATTTTCAAACTGCCAGATGACGCTCGTGTCTAACATGCCTCGATTCGCTCGTTCGCTTCCGATACACGCTCGAGGCACTAGCGCAGTGCCTCCAGAATACCATTTACCAATTTTCTTGAGCAGAACATCAAATAAACGTTTTGTTCACTCTCTCCAGACGATCGTCTTTCGACGAAATTTACAGTGTAACATGCAGATTCGAAGCCATTTTTTTTAACGAAAGCTGTCTATTGCTAGGAGAAATGATAAAGCATGGGGCAGCGGTGTCACGAGTGGTCTCCTTCGGCTGCTGTTATCAGGTATGTTATTCACAGCTTCCTATATAAACACGCGCGCCATTGGCTGCGTTTTGAGTTATCTCACGATGTCGAACGTCACCGAGTTAGCTCGCGATGTAGAATGCTTGCAACAATGCGGTGTTGCGGCCTCAATGTGATGACTTCGGAAGTGTGTTCGCCGGGACGAACTCCCGCTTTCGACGGGAGATTTCTCAAGTGGCACTTTGGTTTCGGGGGCGAAGTCTGTGACCGCCTGTGGTTCGAGAACAACCACAGTTATAAACGAATTGCGAAACGCATTTAACCACTCATTATACTCTTCCATGACCGTGGTCATGCGAGGATCAATGTGGGGCATGGTAAATGAACGCTGTAGTAATCCCAAGCGCAACGTGTGCCTAACTTCATGAAGCAGCCCAACCTATGCAATCAATAATTCTTGCTTCAATGCAGCGTTGTGTTGAACCCAGTGCTACACTCTGGGGCCACGTGCCTCAGCTTTCGATGGTTAACTATTTCTGCTAGTAGGGTAGCCAACCGAGTCAAGCATTGGTTAACCTCCCTGCCTTTCCTCTCTATTTATCTCTCTCTCTCTCTATCTCTCTCAACTATTTTTGCTTGGTCGGTGACTCTCTTACATGGGCTCTCAGAACCACTTCGACAGCGCCACAAAACATGTAGTTTGCCCAATGTAAATACACTACAGTAACTCTGAGAAGCGTGCGCCATTAGCATACCTGTAAATCAAGAAGTGAGGTCACCTGGCATTTTAATGCATTCTTCCATACGTACCGTTAAATGAGTCTGTGTATCCAATAACAAGTGCGTGAGGTTCGCCTTATCAATATTTACACATATCACAACAGTCTGGTTGGTTCTACCTTCTTTGGGAGCAGTGTTTAAAAAAAATATCCGCCGAGCAAGGCCTCCAAGATAAGGTCATCATTTAGAGATTCACATTTCAACTACGAATCATGCTTTAAGTTCCCTTTGCCGCAATCATCGACGAGAACGTGACTCCGTATCACATTCTAAATGAGGTTGCAGGATCGAATCCCGCTCATGGTGGCACCATTTCTATGTAGGCGTGATGCTTGAGGCCCGCGATCTTAGATTTAGGTGCAGGCAAAAAAAAAAAAAAAAGCACAGGAGGGCAAAATTTCCTGAGCCATTTACTAAGTCGTAATTTTTAAGCCAATATTAAGGCGAAGTCCTCGGATGCCTCATCAAACGAAAATTAGACCGTTGCCATCAGTATCGCGCGCCGTGGAAGGGTGCGAAAAATCATCGCGTAATGACACCCCCATATGAGGCCATGATGATTTCGCAAATCCCCAAAACAGGCAATGCAAAAACAGGTGAGGTGCCTGCGATCCTGACGTACAAAACCAGGTAAGGTGCAGAAAGCTTTCGAAGCGAGGCGTGGCCGGATAGTGGACGACATATTGAGCACTAAGAGACAGGAACATGACATAGAGGACAACACAAAGCGCTCATGTCCCTGTCTCAATATGTCGCCAAGTTCCGTTTACCAACATGCCAGGCACTGCACCGTGCTCCCGACCGGGCTGCAGAAATTAGGTGCCTTTTCTCATCTTCTAACCACTGCCACCACCACCAACATGCCCCAAAACATGGCACTGCTAAGGATGAATACATCAGTTGGGGAGAAATAGACGGCTTTCGCCTTCGAGTTGTCTTAATTAAGTGAATGCATTAGGAAACCTGAGAGCTTCTCTAAGTTGAGTTCAAGGTGTACGAATATTAGTGGTCAAATGAACATAACGAGCGTTCATTTTAGTGCGCCCACCACGACACTTCAGCGTGTACTTACTTTCGGCGATTTTGTATATGAACTGACCCATCGAGTTCTTCGCCTCGTAGGAATTGCAAGTTTCGATGCCCGTGAAAGCTGCAACACGAAATGAAGGGAAAAGCGAATGAATGAATTATTCGACTACGATTTATGTACTGTCACTTTTTGTTCACATCTCTATAGAAGCACATCGGTAGTGAAGCGCAAGTTTTTGAGGCGTTCGTACATTCAGGCAAAAAAAAAAAGACTTCGTAAAGAGGAATGCTCAAATGGGACCGAATGGAAACTCGGGCTTGAGTATTGTTTACACGTGACATGAATAAAATGTGAGCACCCACATTTGCTTTCTTCGCACTTGCTTCAAACAAAATGGGCAGGGAAGCAGCTTACTTGCAGACTGTCATGTGCACCCCCCACCCCCTATTTTTTTTTTCTTTTTGTCTGTTCATGAATTCGATTCCGCACTATCGGCTATGGTCTTCATTGATGGAACATTTACATCGTTCACGTTCTACGTACACGTACTATGCCAATATTATTGGTATCTATTTTTTATGCGAAAAAACATGACACTCACACCCCACTTCTCAATTCATTAAAGAGCAGTTAGCTAGTTAAAAATTATTCAATACGGAATGCTTGAGCTGTAAACGGTAAATCTCCAACGCGATCACGCCATGTGACTCTTCTATTTGACTAGTATTTAAATTTTTTGTGCGTGTGGGTCTTATCGGTATGTTTGTTGAAAGAGACCAGAGGAATATTTTATAGTACCTAATGTATCTTCGGAGTAAAAATAGAGCTAATAAGCTAACTGAAGCAGGCACACCCATAATACCTTCAGCGAAGTAAAGCTATTCTAATGTTTCTTTACTGCTTGTACCACATGCAGTTATATTATCGCAGAGAGGTTTATACAAAGCTACCTTTATGCACCAGTCTAGTCATACAAATGGTGAGCTATGTAAAAGCGTGACATTTTGCAATTTCCACCAACTTACCACTCACTGATATCTCCATCAGCTGTCGAGGGGACGAGCATATAGGCTGCCAAGCTATTTCGTAAATGAAAACATTGTAGACAAATATACTACGTGTGGACTATAATATTTCTAATGGTTTCCAGAAAAACCGCGTCTTGTTGAGTAAACAGTTTTTATCTTATCTAAATAAGTGCACTTCGAGTTTTAAGCTCTGGTCAAACTTACCTGTTGAATACTCTGGACATCGCAGATATGTCGTCTTACATATTCTTCGTGATCTTTTGTCTTTCTCACACGGGTGAACGTATTCAGTCAATGTCTCGAGTACGCGTGTATGTTGTCCTTCCTTTATGAAGCCGTAAGAAAGGCCTACATTACGCCTAAATTACCCATGCCTAAGACCAGCACTGAACACAGTATCGTTAACCATGGTACATCACTACTAAAGCGCTTTGTGACGCTCCTTCGCTAAGATTCTTCGCCACAGTATTCCGTAACCACTAAAAGCTAGCTATTGTGAAAGTTTCTTTGTGGCAACGAGCATACCTATCGGCAGCCGCTGCTATACGCTTGCTGTCACGGGTAACCTTACCTTCCAAGAGCTCCACATCCTGCTGTATTATTATCTGGTCGATGAGGGCGAGGTACTCAAGTCCGGGCGCGCACACAATGGCGTTCTTCGGAAGCGCTGGTCTCTGCAAGGGAGCTTTTAAAGGCACGACACCAGGAACATAGTTCAATAAGGCACATAAAGTCAAAGGAGCCATATTCTCTCATCATTCGTCCTAGAGACAAAGACTTGTACGTACAAAAAGCTTTTAGCAAATTGAAGTTCGAGAACTAATGATCCCGTGGTTTTGGTCATCGTGATAGTGCAGTAAACATGGTTATCACTATTGGTTCGCGCTACGTCAGAGAGACGAAACTAATAGCAGGACACAACTTTTGAAGTAAGTGGTATTTTGTTCTCGAATGGCGGACACATAAAGTTGCTCGCAAGTAGGTTTCAAACATTTTTTTAAACCTCCTTGGTTGCTCAGCATGCACTCCAAATTGGTGTCACAAGCGACACGGCTGTGGCCCCGTCTTGAGAAAACATTGCCGCGGTATGAGCAGCACTGTTTCTTCAATATATATATATATATATATATATATATATATATTATGGTTGAAATGATTGGCTGACACACTTTTGTCACTTTTTGGGCCAACAGTTATGCTACTTCCTAGGAACATTGTTCGAAGGCCTCTGGAGCCATTTATACAACACGTTGACATACGGACCATTTTCTTTCAACGTGACCTCCTCTGTTTAAACACGCGTGATCAGATTTTTTTCCTTAGCCTTACAAATAGCTGTATGCAAGCTGTCTGGCCAAAAAAGCCTAGTAGGTATCAGTATAGAAAAATACAAAAAAGAGATGCGTAGAGCGGTCTCTGGTGCATCATCCGAGCTTTTCATTCACGGAGAACTTGCCATGGGCATTTCTTGTAATCTTCTGCTATGGGCTACGCTAGGATAAGACGCCATCTTGCTCTCTCGAAGTTTAATTGGTGTCTGCCACGATCGTCTTGTAGTTATGGTGCTAGACTTCTGACAAGCTGGTCGCGGGATTGAATCCCGGCCATGATGGCCGTATTTTCGATGGAGCAGAAAATACTTGAGGTCTGTGAACTTGGGTTCAGGAGCGCGTTAAAGAACCCCATGTCGTAAACATTTCCGAAGCCTTCGATTACGGATTCACCCATTATCGTACCGTGGTTTGAGGACGTGAATCTCCTGCATTATTCTAATTATAAGAATTTTCTTTACGATGTTAGAGGACATTGTTCAGCGTTTGCCTTTTAATTGCATCCCAAATGCAATCAGGTGTTACTCCCGCACAACGAGACGCTCTCTTTTCAGGGCCTCTTCCATTTCTTGATTGAAATTTTTGTGAAAGCCCTAATGGCCTCGAACAATAAACACAATCTCACTGAAAATATAGTATTTCATTTAGAAACGTAATGACGAGTAGAGGTTGAAGGTAGGGATGATATTTTTGAGGAAGTATGAAAAAAAGGGAATCGTTCGCGGAACTTCTTTCTTTGTCATAACTAACGAATGAAACCAACATCGCTGGTTCTAGTCATTCAGTTCTATGTGCCTCGTCTCGTTTCTTGCGGTTTAATTTCCAACAAACAATCAAGCCAAAAAAAAAGAAGAATATAAGGGACGTTATTTGCTTTAACACACTAGTGTAAATATTATAACCGAAATTGAAATGATTCCTCCACGGTGTTGTAGAGGTTCAATTGACGTCACCTGTGTGGTCCGAGAAAACTACAATATGTAATTCGGCAGTTTTTCTGTTTTTTTTTTCGTATGCCAGTATCCTTCATAAAAGCCTGTGTTGGTCGCTGTCGAAATTAAGATAGGAATATACATTTCTATGCAGTAAGTTAGGCTTACCTCGCACTGCAGGAGACCGCAATTTTTGTGCCCCGCCTTTAGTTGGCACTGGCATGCCTAGTAAAAAAAGAAAGAGAAAAAGTTTAACCACGAAACGTAAACAAATAACTTTCTCATTCCAAAGAATCTCCTACCTTCTGGCAGGTTATCTGATCCCCATGTTCTTTTAGCTTTTGGCAGAGAACTCAATTATATTGCAGCTCTAATGTAAAAGGCATGATCAGTAACAGTAAACAATAAAAGGCATGACCACGCTCAAAATATTGGTCTATCAAGTGTTTCAACACTACTGCGACAAAACCAACAGTGCTATTTCTTGGAAGGGTAGCGCTAGTGACATCTGAGTAACAAGAGACACATACAAACCCAGATGGATGTACCTTCGTCTGTGACTCGAGCAAGCAGATGTGGTCGAGCGTCGTCTACGCCACTGGTTAAAAGTGCTGTTGCTTGGGCGAGTTCATTCTTGGAATTTCATTCTTGGAAGTGTAGCTCTAGTGGACGCGAGCTGAAGGAAAGCAAACAAGGGACAGCCAGATGGAACTGCTTCCATCTTTCGTAGCCAGCGGGTGACACACAGGGCCCATGTCTGCCACACGCCCTCCCCCTAAATTCCCTTTTGTATACTGAGCACTAAATGACATTTGACTGCATCTGCCGACCCAGACCCCCGATTCAGATCAAGCTAGTCTTCCGCCCCCCACCCCCTGCCCCCCGAAACGAATTGCTGTCTGCGCTTCAGCAGATAACAAAACTGCTGTGATCACTCTCGAGGGCTGGCGCTGTAAACTTAACAGAAGCTATCTTTTAGTATTTAACAAACACCAATTTATCGAAAACGTATCGCTTTCGATAGTGGAAGCTGTGTGTGTGTGTGTCCTCTTGGCATTAGAAACGCGTACTTGCTGCGCTAATTACATTACACACAATTAGTATCCGATAACGTTCATATTTACCTATAATGTATTTCGTCAATATAAACCTAGTTTATTGAAAAAAAAGTGCTCTACAAACTTCAACATGATTGAAGGCCAAGTTCATAAAATACAATATACGCAAACCAGAAAAAAGGTAAATTAATAAATGTTGCACTAACGCGGTAAACAAATGCTTTGGCTCGCGCTACCGGTATTATTGAATATAATTACCAAGTAACAGCTTTTTAACATTACAAGGTTCCCATTTACAGAAGTACACAGACTCTTTACCGCAATATTCTTTCCATGATCTTGCCACCAAAACATCAACTATTTGTTTTTGTTTTCTCGTAAAGAAAAAGTTTTTCGAAGTTTTCTCGTGTTCACTGCAAGAACGCTGCGTTCTTGCACCTAGATAAGCCGTGTGCAATATATTGTGTGAATGTTTTTGGTGTTGCTGATAACTACCTTACATCATCACCACCATCAGCCTGACTACGTCCACTGCAGGACAAATGCCTTTCTCATGTTCCGCCATTTAACTCGATGCTGTGCTTGCTGCCGCCACTCTTTAACCGCAAGATTCTTAATCTTATCTGCCCATCTAACTTTCTGTCTCGCCCGCTTGCCTTCTCTTGGAATGCAGTCAGTTAACCTTATTGACCAGCGCTCTTCTTGCCTACTTGTTATGTGTTTGACCAATGTTAATCTTCTATTTGATTTGAACTATGGTATACTTAACTCTGAATTCTTCTCTGACCAACCCTGCTGCCTTCTTGTCACTCCAGGTTACGCCTATAATTTTCCTCTTCATTGCTCGGTGCGTCTTCCTCAACTTAAGTTGAACCCTCTCTGCAATTCCCCTGGTTTCTGCTTCGTAGTTAAGTACCGGCAAGATGCAGGCGTTATATAGCTTACTCTTGAGAGTAGTTGGTAAAAAATCATTCATGATTTGAAAATGATTGCTGAATCTGTTCCACCCCATTCTTATTCTTCTAGTTACTTTAATCTTGTGGTTCTGCTCCGTGGTTACTACCTACCCAAAGTAGACGTACGCTTTAAGATACTCTACATTTAACTCGTATTTCTTACTCTCCCTATTCTAGGCCTCTGAAAACCTCCTGTAAGCACGTGGTTAAAACCATACGAGAGATCATATCCCCTTGCCATACACCCTTCATTATTGATATTCTGTCACTCTCTTTATGGAGCAACCCACCATGGTGGTCTAGTGGCTAAGGCACTCGGCTGCTGACCCGCAGGTCACGGTATCAAATTCCGGCTGCGGTGGCTGCATTTTAGATGGGGGTGAAAATGCTCTAGGATCGTGTGTTCAGATTCGAATGCATGTTAGAAAACCTCGGGTGGTCGAAAATTCCGGAGCCCTCAACAATGGGGTCTCATAGTCATATGCTGGTTTTCAAACGTTAAACCCCACATATCAATCAGTCTCTTTATGAAGCACTATAGTGGCAGTTGCTCCGCGGTATATTTCTTCCAGGATTTTTATATATGTTACATCGACACCCTGATTCCGCAGTGTCTACATGCCTGTTGATATCTCTACTGAAAAGAATGCCTTCTCGTAATTTATGAAGGCTTTCTTTAGTTATGGGTGTATTCTATCTCGCCTGATTGATAGTATAAATGGTTTCGATTGTTGAGTAGACTGTAGGAAATCCTGCTTCACCTTTTGGTTGATTGAGTTCTAATGTTGCCTTAATTTTGTTAGCAATTACCTTTGTAAATAGCTTCTATACAAACGGAGAGTAAGCTGATCAGCCCATGATTTAAGTTTTTGCCATCCTTGATCTTGTGAGTTAGGCTGATGTTAGCGCTCTTACAAGATTTTGGCACCATTCCCGTCACGAAACACTTCGTAAACAGCAAGGCCATTTTTTTAACGCAATCTGTGCTACATCTTTCAGCAGATTTCATGTTACCTGATCCTCACCATAAGCTTTGCCTCTTTGCATTCCCTCCAAAGCTTTCCCGACTACTTCTGTCGTTATTGGTGGGATGTCATCTGGCGCCTACTAGTTCTATAAGGGGGTTCATCGACCAAAACCCAATGCCTGGTTTCAGGGGCGTCAATCACTGTCACAAGCTCAGCTATTCGTCGTAGTTGCCTTCTAGCTGCTCCGAGTAGATACTGTCTCTTTCTCTCTCCCCCACTACGCTTGCTCCAGTGGTGAAGAGGAGCCATGCTGGCGACTCACGACAATGCAAGCACAAGGGGATCATAGTATGGTTTTAAGCGGCTGATGTGGACTGTCTCACGAACACGGCATCGTCTGTCATCAGCAGGTGTCACTGGTTTGATGACGTATTTGACCAGTGATGCGCATTGACCAGTGATGCAGTACGGACCATTGTACTTGGGTGCAAATTTTCAGGAGAAGTCGGGGAACTGGAATGGAATCGAAAGCCATACATGGAATAAGCCTACGAGTGGAATAAGCCTACGAGGAAGCTGTGAGCAGGCTTGTCTTGGTCAAGCCTTTCTTTTAGGAGACCTCGTGTGATGGACGTAAATGAACTTGGTAATTGGCGGCACTCTTCGGCAGAATGAACAAGTTCGGAGGCTGGGTGGTATTCTGAAGCATCTGGGCGGTAAGTATTATGTCAAGCGTCGAAGAGGGCTCACGTCCGTACAATATAAAAAGGTGAAAAACCAGTAGTTGCTTGCGTGGCCGTATTATACGCGTACGTCACAAAAGGAAGCACCAAGTCCTAGTTAGAATGGTCGGAGGATATGTACACAGAGATCATATCACCAAGCGTGCGGTCAAAGCGCTCCATCAAACCGTTTGTCTGCGGGTGATAGCTCATAGTGGTGCGATGAATAATATTGCACTCACTGAAAAAATCATGGACGACTTACGATAGAAACGCACGCCCACGGTCACTAAGCAGTTCACGTGGCGCGCCGTGGTGAAGGACAAAGCTACGCAAGGTAAACAAGGAGACATCACGAGCAGCAGCGGCTGGTAAAGCAGTGGTTTCAGCGTAACGGGTGAGATGGTCAATGGCCACAATAATCCAGCGATTTTCAGGAGTACAAGGTTGTGGGCCGTAGAGGTTGGTGCCGATTCTATCAAATGGCTGAGCTGGACACGGCAATGGTTGTGATCCGCCAGAGGCATGACAAGTTGTTTTCCATCGCTGACATGCAGTGCAGGAACGTATGTACTTGCGAACGCACAAGTACATTCCACGCCAGAAAAACCGCTGACAAAGCCGGTCGTATGTTTTCAAAGCACCAGCGTAAGTGTTTTGAGCGTCTGCGTTGAAGTACGCGCACATGTTGGAGCGCAAATGACGAGGTATAACAACAAGCCATTTCCTACCATCCGACTGATAGTTGCGATGGTACAACATGGCATCCCGTATCGCATAATGGGGAACTTGTCAACGTAGTGCACGAGGTAGACGCTGGCGTGGTGTCAGTGAAGACGAGGAGAGAACATCAATGATCGAGGATATATCAAAGGGTCCTTGCGCTGTAAGGAAGGCATGTCAGCGGTATCAATTCTGTCGGTGGTAGATTCGGCGAAGGAAATAGGTGCAACGGCTAAAGGAAGGGGTGAACGAGAAAGAATGTCTGCGTCGGTATGCTTGCGGCCTGAGCGGTAAATGACGTGAATATCAAATTCTTGTAAACGTAGCGCCAAATGTCCAAGCCGGCCCGAAGGATCCTTCAATGAAGCGAGCCAACAGAGTGAATGATGGTCGGTAACGACATCAAATGGGCGTCCGTTTATATGGACGCCCATTTGTCCTTACTGATGTAAGGACAAAATTTTTGTAATGCCGAAACAATGGACAAACATTCCTTTTCCGAAACCGAGTATTTGTGCTCTGCCTTGGTGAGCGCGCGACTGGCATACGCAACTACGTACTCCGAGAATCCAGGCTTGCATGGAGCAAGGACAGCGCCAAGACCTATGCTACTGGCATTCGTGTGCGCCTCGGTTGGAGCAGTAGGGTCGAAGTGGGGTAAAATAAGTGGTGAAGTGAGGAGATGGTGTAATGTTGTCAAAGCATCATCGCATGCTGGGGACCAATCAGAGTGATGTCCATCGCCAGTGATCAGCTGTTTCAGTCGTGCGACTATCGAAGCAAAGTTCTTCACAAAGTGGCGAAAGTATGAGCACAGTGCGATGAAGCTGCGAAATGCTTTCATGGTCGTATACTTCAGGAACTCCGCGACAGCATGAAGCTTCTCTGGGTCCGTGAGGACGCCGTGTTTTCAGACAACGTGGCCAAGTATTGTGAGCTTCCGAGCTTCAAAGTGGCACTTCTGGATGTTTAGTTGAAGGCCTGCGCTCTTGAGGCAGCTCAAGATTTCGCTGAGACGATTGAGGTGGCTGTCAAAATTAGGGGAGAAAACAACATCATCCAAATAACATAGGCATGTCTTCCATTTTAGCCCACACAAGACGCTTTCGATCATTCTTTCGAATGTTGCTGGCGCATTACAAAGGCTGAAGGGCAAGAAATTAGATTGGTATAGCCCATCGGGCTATGTGATGATGCCATGGGGACCTGCCAATAATCGGACCATACATAGGTGTGGTGATAAGAATTCAGCGTCTTGCAAGCAGTCCAGGGCAGCATCGATGCGCCGCAAAGGGTGTATGTCTTTAAGCGTAACTTTGTTTAAAGGGCGCTAATCGACGCAGAAGCAAATGGAGCCGTGTCTTTTCTTAACAAGCGCCACAGGTGAAGACCAGGGATTGCTGGACGGCCGAATGACGCCGCGTTTAAGCACGTTGGCCATTCGCTCGGTGATCCCACGGCGCTCAACAGCAGATACACGGTAGAGACGCTGTCGCAAATACGCATGGGAGCCGGTGTTAATGTGATGGACAACGCTGTGCATTCGGCCTAAGGACGTCTGCTGGAAATCGAATGAGTCGCGAAACTGATGAAGAGGTTCTAGAAGCTTCTCGTGGTGTGGTTCTTCAAGTTTGCGATCGATTGAGGGGCCAAAGAAATTATTGTTTGCGTGACCAGGCGAACGGGCAGATGGAGTCAGTGCATTAGGCGGCAAATCCCTTTCACTGTCAAGGCTGAAGATTAAAGAAACGTCTAAGTCTTGGAATGTTCCAATACCTTCTCCGCGACGCAAAGTTGTGGGACACGGCAATGGCTTTGTGACAAACAAATTGGTAGCGCCCGCCGAAATATCTAGGACAGCAAACGGCCACGCGAGGCTCCTGCTACATTGGAATGTTTCGGAAGGCGTAAACAACACTGCAGACTTAGACACATCGGCACAAGACACGGGAACAAAGGCTGCGCTAGTCGGTAATACGTCGATGTCATCGGCGACGAAGAGGTTGTTCAACGCAAGTTCCGGAGACGAGGCACACAACGCAGAGAATGCGACTTAAGCACGAGCACAGTCGATAAACGCATGATTAAGAGAAAAAAAATCCCAGCCGAGGATCACATCATGAGAACACGCCTGTAGAAATTCAATGGTATACAAAACAACTTGGTTGAGAACGCGGGTGGTACAGGCAGCTGATGATCGAATATTGTGAGCACTGACAGTACGGAAGACAATTCCTTTGACATCACGGTAACCTTCCGAAGCAGGCGGCAAAATTTTAAATAATTGCTGAAACGGTGGCACCAGTGTCCACAAGTGCAAGGGTACGGTAACCATCCACAAAAACGTAGATAAGGTTTGTCGGAGAAATGCGAGGACTTAATTGTTTCGACGACGACGCAGTTCGTTCCTCGGGAACTGCGGCATTTAGTTTTCCGCGTCTTAAGGGCAGGGTCGGCGGCGCATAGGTGACAGGGAGGGACGGCAAGAAGATGAAGATCGGTGACTGACTCAGAGGGGGGGGGGGGGACTGTCGGCTGAAGAAGATCCTTGTTGACGTGCTGTGTCGTTAAAGCACCGAGATTTGTGCGACGATCTTTGCATGGTGTCGCTGTAAACGAGAGGGCGCTGGCGGCAGAAACGAGCCACATGTCCTGTGTAACCACAAGAATAGCAAATCGGGCGGTTGTCTGCGGTGCGCCACGGATTCGGAAGCGCCGCGAGTGGCCGGCTGAATGGAGCCGGTGATGACCGAACAGGGATCGGTGAGGTAGCATAAGTGGGCTGTCGAGGTGCTCTGGCTGCAACGACTCGCGCATACGTCAAGGCTGTGGCCTCCAGAGGTGGTGAATAGAGCGAAAGGCAAAGCGTCAGCTACCTCAATTTGTATGACGTGCCATATGGCCGGGGCCAGATGATCTGGAGCCAGAGGATGCGTTTGTGCTGGCTCGGGCATGCTCGATAAAATAGAGAGCTGCCGAGCGACCTCCTCACGCACGCACTGCTTTATGCGAGCCAACATGCAATTCTGGTCTCCGAGAGTCAAAGGCTGCGATCTAGACACGCTGTTCCTGAGAGCGTCGTGTTTCGGCATGTTGCTCGCACAATTGATCAAAACTCTGGTGCAAGCTGACAAGATCGGCTATGGCTTGTGGGTTCTTAACTAACAACATTTGAAATTCTTCATAGGATATGTCCTTGAGATTTTGTTTGATTTTGTCGGCTTCGAGCATCGCTGGGTTTACCCGCTTGTTTGCGCAATTCAACAACATCATCAATGTAACTGGTAAATGTCTCTCCTGGCTGTTGAGCCTGCTCACAAAGTCGTTGTTTTGCGAAGGGTTTTCGGCACAGCAGGGTGGTCGAAGACTTGCGAAAATGCGGTCTTGAACGAATCCCAGCTGGCAATGTCTGCTTCGTAATTGCGAAAACCAGACACTAGCGACGCCGTACAAGTAAAAGCTTACATAGATAAGCTTCGCCAGCATCGTCCCACTTGTTCGCTGCGCTCACATTGTGGTAAGTCGCCAGCCACTCCTCAAAGTGTCGGCCATCAGTGCCGCTGAAGATCGGTGGGTGACGTAGTGGCCACACGCCGGGTCATGCAGATGCGTGAACTTGGGAGGTATATTGGGTCGAGGGTTCTTCCGGCATGACTGGCACTGTGAGTAAGGTGCGACTTCGTAGTTGCAGCTTCAAAGACTACCCAAAACTTCCACCGATGATAAGGTGTTTTATTGACTAAAATCAACTGCCTGGTTTAAGGGGCGTCAGTCGCTGTCATGGGCTCAGCTCTTCGTCGTAGTCGTATCCTAGCTGCTCCGACTAGATACCGTTTCTCTCTCTCTCTTCCCCACTACATTCCTTACAATATGGTCATGGTTGTCCTGGATACTGTACAGATATCGGTAAAACTCCTCTACTACTTTAACTATCCTATTCATAATGGTTGTTACTTTGCCTTTCTTGTCCCTCAGTGAATACTTCTGATTTTCTTTCCTGTCCAAAATTCTCTTCACCGCTTTGACGCTTCCTCCGTTCCTAAGAGCATTTTCAATTGTCTCCATGTTACACCTTCTAAAATTGTATACTTTACGCTGAATAATCAACTTCAAAAACTTTGCCAGTTCTGTTTTGTCTGTTGCGTTTCAGGTTTTCATGCTTTGACGTTTCTTAATGGGGTTTTTCGTCTTTTGGGACAGCTTACTAGTGTCCTGTCCAACTACTTTACTCCCAACTTCGACCCACACACTCGTCAGGTTATTATTCATTGCATCAACGCTAAGGCCAGTTGCATCTATAAGAGCCGAGTATCTGTGCTGAAGCGAGACCCAGAACTCTTGTACTTTTCTTCTCAATTTTAGTTAATCGATTGATTTCTTGCGCATCAGTTTCTGTCGTTCATTTTTCATGTCTAGGAGAATTAGAGAACTCACCATTCTATGCTCACTGCATCGTACCTTGCCAAGCTCTTCCACATCCAGCACGATGTCTGAGCGTGCACTCACTATAAAGTCCATTTGCTCTTAAGTTCGCCAACAGGGTTTCTTCACGTCCACTCACGCCTCACTCACTTTCTGTAGAAGGTATTCAAAATCCATGTAATATTAGGCTCTGTGAATTCTACTATAACTCCCCTCTGGCAATTCCATTGCCGACGCCATAATCCCCTACTTTCCGGTATCTGGCCTGCTTCATCCCTACCTTGACTTTGAAGTCACCCATCATTATAGTAAACTGTGTTTTTACCTTACTCATTTCTGATTCCACGTCTTCAAAGAAGCTTTCAACTACACATCATCTTAGCTGGATGTAGGCGCGTAGGCCTGTATCACTTTATTATTTTATCTCTTCATAAGTTTAATTACGATACATGCCACCTTTTCATGAACGCTATAGTATTCCTTTATGTTACTAGCTATATATCTGTGGATAAGAAACCATACGCCCAGTTGTGTTCTGTCATCCAAGCCATGATAGCAAAAGACGTGCCCCTTATGTAGCACTGTATCGGCTTCATCTGTCCTCCTAAGCTCGCTGAGCTCTATTTTATACAATTAAACGCCCTCTAGTTCCTCGTATGGCACAGCCAGACTTACCTCACTGAATAATGTCCTAGCGCTAAACGTTGACAAGTCCTGGTACTAAAGACGGCCTGTCCAGACCCAGAGATTAAAAGCACCTTTTGCTGCGTCACAGATCTGAGTGCCGCAGCCGCAGAGGACTGAGGGCCGAAGGTTCATTGGCGTATCCATGTGCGAGTAAACAGCTGCATACGTCTTTGTAACAACGCTTACGTACTTACGGGGTGGCCAGGACACCCTCATGCTAAATGATCAGCATTTTTTCACGGTCTCCCTCAATATTATAGGTTTAGAATATATGTTCGACGACTTAAAGTATGATGAACTATATGGGAAAGCATTAGACGGCCCCATGATTGTTTAGAAGAACAGTTCGACAATTTAGGGTACGATGCTCTCTACTATGGGAAAGCAATAATGTTTCTCAGTAGAATATGTGTCTAGTAAAAGTGTTCAAAGATTTTGAGTAGATGGTAGTTTATTATGAGAAGGCAGAAAGCCATAATTCAGTGAAAGGGTAGCATCCGCAAATGCAACGCAGTATTAAGCTTTCCAAGTATTCACACATAACACGAGAAGGTGATCTGAAAGGCGAAAGCTTTGCTGCTTTAGCTAGGTTCGACAAGATTTCTAGACAGCCTCTTATCAGTATATCGAATGAGAGAAAACACAAAAAATGGCTTTCGTCTTTCAGTCAGCTTCGGAAATTTCAAAAGACTGAGTTTTCTTATTTCTCTTATTTTTTAGTGCCCCTCTCGAATAGATTACCAACTCGCCGATGGCACGATTCTTCGATTGTCAGAGTTTCTCTAGAGAATTCTACCTTTTACATTTTCCTGTGCTGCCCTCTGGCGTTTTCGCAGGGTTTAATGAAGCTCGGAAAACTAGAATTGCTAGAACGAAGGCCTCAGAGACCAGCAGACGTTTCGCAACTTCGCGGCATCGTAGAAGAGACCGATTGGCTATGCGGAAGCACTAGTTCGATATTCAGCTGTGCGTGCCCTTCCTATATTTTTCCCAGGTCTTGCGAAATCTGTCCTGACAAAAGCCTAACTACACAATATTCCTGCATGGAAATTTTTCGAATTAGCGACTGTTATGCTCGGAAAGCGTGCTTCGTTTTAAAGTGTGCTAATAGATATGGCTCTTAGAGTGCGTATCGAGTTGACGCGCTCGATTGTATCTCGTTCGCTACTGTCAATACGCTCTGTTGAGCTCTTAAGCTGACCGGAAGGCTTTCGATCTGTCAGCAATCGAAGTGGCGCTGAAAATGAAGCAAAAAAAAAAAAAACGCGGCCTTGTCTCACGAACAGCCTTTCGTAGCCCACGGTACTGTACTTCGTTTATCACGTAGTTGATCGTGCGGTGGCTGCATTTCCGATGGGGGCGGAAATGTTGTACGCCCGTATGCTCAGATTCGGGCGCACGTTAAAGAACCCTCAGGTAGTCGAAGTTTCCGGAGCCCTCGACTACGGCGTCTCTAATAATCTTATGTTGGTTTTCGGACGTTAAACCCCACATATAAATCATTCAATCACGTAGTTTAACGTTTCTTTTCTGTTATTTCTAATTCACGCGCTGACCATCAAAGCAACGATAAGCAAAACCAGCGAAGGATGAAGCCTCAGAAAGTGTAGGGAACATAAATTCTAATATTTGAAGTGTATTGTAGTAATTTTATCACAGATTTGAGTAAAAAAAACATAGCATGAACAAACAACTCGCCACCAGAAGGGACCAATGGCGCAACTTTCACATAACGCATCCCCTTCTCAAGCGGCTTTCGGCCTCTCTCTCCCTCTATGGGGCACATATGTGCATGCAAAACTGGGATTGTTAGCGCTGCTTGTTGCCATGACGTCGAGTTTAAAGCACAGTTATTTTTGCGTGCTGGTGTGACGGGGCACACGATCTTTACCGACCAGAGAGCTGAGCACTAAGCCACTGCATACTGCTTGAAGGCGCGAAGTTGGTCGAAACGAGACACTCACTATATGTTAAGAAAAGGTAGGGGAATTACCAAGCAAGTGACTCTTGCCTTACCGAGACACATCATGCATAGTGTTTATGAGGACAAAGCAGTTAGTGAACAAAAAACATTTTGTTTAATAGGATCTATCTATCTATCTATCTATCTATCTATCTATCTATCTATCTATCTATCTATCTATCTATCTATCTATCTATCTATCTATCTATCTATCTATCTATCTATCTATCTATCTATCTATCTTCTATCTATCTATCTATCTATCTATCTATCTATCTATCTATCTATCTATCTATCTATCTATCTATCTATCTATATCTATCTATCTATCTATCTATCTATCTATCTATCTATCTATCTATCTATCTATCTATCTATCTACCTATCTATCTATCTAACTATCTAACTATCTAACTATCTATATATCTATAGCAGCAGCAAGAAACTGTAGCTTCAATCCTGATGAAGGCCAGACTCTAGGCGAAACGTCGAAATAAACCACGTTGTGACCGCTCATGGAGGATCTACTGCACTATACTAGAGTCTGGCCTTCATCAGGATTGAAGGTACAGTTTGTTGCTGATATATATATATATATATATATAATCTTAATAAATATATCTATATTTATCTCTTTGTGTATCTATTTATCTTTCTATCTATTTATGTATCTATCTACTTATCTATTTATCTATCTGCCCATTTATCCATCTGCCTATTTATCTGTCATCAGTAACATTAGTCTAAGGATTAGATAGATATATAGATAGATAGATAGGTATAAATATAGATAAAGAAAAAAAAGATATAGATAAAGATAGATAGATGTAAATATAGATGTAGATAAACATAGATATAGATACATATTTATATCTAGACATATCATATATACATATCTGCCTGTCTGGTCGTCCACGACGGCTCTCGTGACCGTTAAGTCAACATGACCTGTTGAGCCCCATTACACTCGTTTTTGGACAATCGCACCTTTCTTACACCATACACATTCCCCCCTATTTAGGTCTTGTGTGCTCTGAAAACCAGGAAAAAAATTTGTCGGCGTCCCTGTGTGCTTCGCTCCAAATGCCGTCGAAGGATGATAGTCTTCTCTCTGAAGGCGCTGCGTGAAATATACACGGCATGCGGCATCTGCAGCAATGTCGGGAAACACCTGTCACGATGCTTTAGTGGCTAAGGCACTCGGTTGCTGATTCGCAGGTCGCGAGGTCTGATTCCGGCCGTGGTGGCCGCATTTTTTATGATGGCGAAATTTGTCATCATTCGGGTGCTTAGATTTAGGCACATGCTAAACCTTAGATGGTGGAAATTTCCGGAGCCCTCTTCTACGGCGTCTCTCATAAACCTATGTTGGTTTTGGGACGTAAAACCCGTCCCATTATTATTAATGTCTGGAAACAGAAGCTTTTGTAGAACACATAGCCAATGGTAGGTGGCCGCACCATAGTGTTTGCGAAGCGTACGGAACACTCGCTTTATCGTGCATGGCATCGCATTGTCACCGCAGCCAACAACAAAAAAAAAAAACGAGACAGGGTACTTAGAATCATGTAAAACGCTTTTTTCTAGTGAAACACACCGCCTAGCACTTACGCATTGATGTTGGGCCTCAGATATGCATGCGTCATGTTTGCTTTTTGATCGATAATGTTCACAAGTATGAACGTAGGTACCAGATCAGCTCGGCTTTGAGAAAGTGCTAAAACTGAAGCAATTGTCTGAATCGTTTGAGTGACTGACAGATAGACAGACACTCCAAAATTTCCGCTTCGAAGTGTCCCAAGAAAGACTGAGTGCTATGTGTGGCAGCACCATGATCCCCGCGCATCGTAATCATCATCACTATTCGCTGTTGCACCACACCTTCCACGGAGCGTGCGTGGCGTATACGAGGCTTCAGATGCAAGCCATACAGGAGAACGCTTTCAATGTCCGGCATGCACCGCTGATTGCTTGTCCTTTCGTCTTGGCACTCCTAATGATGATATGTGGGATTTAACGTCCCAAAACTACCATATGATTATGAGAGACGTCGTGATGGAGGGCTCCGGAAATTTCGACCTCCTGGTGTTCTTTAACGTGCATCCAAATCTGAGCACAAGGGCCTGCAACATTTCCGCCTCCATTGGAAATTCAGCCGTCACAGCCGGGATTCGATCCCGCGACCTGCGGGTCAGCAGCCGAGTACCTTAGCGACTAGACCACCGCGGCGGGGCGTTGGTGCTCCTAATAACTTTAGGACTTAGTACTAACTACAAAAGTACTATAAATATTTATTGTATCGTAAACCCACTACAGTAAGGTTCCTAAAAATTATTGCATTTTACGACTTTACATATACTTTAGATAACGCCCAAATCTTTGCTCAGGTTCAATGTCTTCTAGCTTTCTTCGTTCGTGTCTCTTGAGCGAATCGTTATACTTGAGATGGTATAATGCAGAAAGAAGTTTTTTTTTTTTTAACTTCCCTCTGTTTTCTTCTGGTAAAGCGCGTACTGTGTGGAGTGGTGTGCCTGATCGATTTCGATTGTGCAACAGTCACGAAGAGCTGCTAGATGGCACCATTAGGAACCGTTCCACGACATCGTAGAAGAACATAGCCTGCTGCTAGTTCAGTAAAGTTTTGCCGTTTTTCGTTACCCACCTGTGCTAGTTCTCAATTTGGTCGTTTGTCACTTTTAGCACGCCCAGAAAAAACGCCTATATCTACCAACCAGCCAACCAACCAATGGTTGTCAACAGGCAGTCCAAAGTGATCCTTCGCATGACATCTCTGACGGCGGCGTTGCTGATTCCATTATAACCGTTACCAATCAACGTGGCTTATCATCAAACGCCCTCAGGCAACGACAAACAAAATCCCAAAGAGAGACGGCTATCGCAGAGCGCATATTAGCTCAGTCATTCGATGGCAGTCGTACGTCAGGCGAGGGAAACAGTTATTATGGTGACAATTTAATCCTGCCACGCATGTGAGAGTTAATACAGAAAATATATTAGTTAATGACTTACGCTGAGATCTTAAGCATGACCTGTCGTTAGCCGTTGTACTTCTTCTCGCTCCTATCTGAAAGCTTGTTTCTGTTCTGTCGACGTATCGATCCCCCAATAATGGCACATGCCCACTATTAGAGATATAGGAGCTATTTATAATGAGTTATTGAATGATCTTTTTTCTCGATAAGAGGCTCCTTGCGCCTCATATTATAACGAGGAAAGACATTCTACTTTCGCAACTAATTAAACCATGTTGCTGGACTGGTTGTTAAATGCTCTTCAGAATGATTATAACGCAACGCAATACGAAACATCTAACCAGCTATACAGGTAATGGCATCGGACTTGCAGCTAAATTTTCTTGTTTACTTTTTGTACGCTACCGCCCGATACGCGGTTAAGCTTAAGCAGAATAATAAGATAGAATGAGTCAATGGCTTGTGACTAGCACAGCCATCAATGATATGACAGTGAACTTGTGTGATACTACGTCAGTGACCCTGTCTAGAGCGGAATTAGTTTTTTTTTTAGTGAGTGGGAAAGATTCAATAAACATGTGGTAATGCGCAAACCTACCGCGCAAATACAGTTGCCTATCTGAGTGTACTGTGTACAGAAGCACAGTCTTCCTGTTCAGATATATTTAATTACTTCGGCCTCATCGCCACTGGGAGGCGGCCCTCCGACGCTCAGAGCTGAGCGACCAGCTCTTGACCGTCTGGCAGGTCGAGGATGCCACCCAAGTCAAGGGATTACGAGACACCAACTGAAGCCACAGAGACGAAATTACCGGCCCATCGTGTTCAATAAAGGCTTTCTTTCTTTGCGCAGAGGCGGTGTCGTACCCAATGAAGTGTTCTTTCTTTCTACGAGGTGGCACAACCTCTCAATCCAGCTTGTTTGATCACTTTGCCTTGCATTGTCCCCAATTTGCGCCTTTGAATATGAACGCAATCCTAAAACGTATGAGAAGTCTGTTCGGCAGTTATAGATCACAACGCTTTCTGAAGCCATAGAGGTGATACCATCTGAACTCACAGATGTGGCGTGTGCCTAGCTAGATTTCTACACAAGATGGCTAACGCACACTGCGACTCAGGAAGAATGAAGTTTGAGAGATAAAGTTTGTGTGCCCAGTAGTGGGCGGGCACTAAATTTCTGGAAGGTGAGAGCATGTATAGTGTTAATCATTAAGATGGGCTTTACTTTTTACTTCTGGCAATTCTTTCCGGTGCTACAATATTAGGTTAGCAACAGCAGCGTTTTCAACACTGTATCTAGTTTTTTTACGTGTCTGAAAGAATGTAGTGATAACTGTAAGTGAATTCATTTGTTTTAGTCACAGCTGTATGCAATTTTTTTGTTTTCCTTGCTTTTCTTTGGATTTTTCTTAATATTACGAGGCTGTATTATTAATGTCTAACGGCTGAACAATTTGTTTTTCACATTGCCTTCAAGAAAGTGAATTAGTTTCCGAAGCGAAGCACGCGTCCGAAAAATGACTTAACCCCCGAAGTGGGTCGCACCAAGATTCTGAGCAACCAACCAGTCAACTAACCATTAAGGTTGGGCGCCACGTTGTCCATATATTTTATCGATCCAGCCTGTCCGGGCATTTTTCAACGTATGCGGTACGGCATCTGAAGAATGGTTCAATCGCCATCTCTACGCCTCGGAAAGCCGGGGCGACAAAGGCGGCATGTATGAGCTGATGATGATGATAATGATGATGATGATGATTCCACAACCATGGCTCGCACCCACTCAGGGGGATCGGTCAAGAATCGATGACTTAATTCAGTAAGATTTTTTTTTCAATATCGAAACCACCCACCGGAAAAAAGAAAGAAAAAAGAAAAGACACCCTAGGCAGAACCAGAGTCCTTCAATGCTTTAAGGTATTAAGGGACTGTGGCAGAACGAAAGGGGTGCAATAGTTGTCTGTCACTCGTTCAATTAAGACAATTATTCATTAACCTTGAATAAGAATCAGCACGGTTAAACAAAAGTTATAAGCTGCATGGCACTGCTTCATCTTCATTTCATTATTTATTAAGAAAGCTTGCATAAATGATTGCGTAAAAAAAAGTGTCTCCGAAATGGCGGCGTCGGTGTCCATGGTTGTCGTGAAAAGAGTGGCTTTTTCTGTGATAAAAAAATTAGAGATAGATAAGTAATAAGAAATATTTTGTTGGCGAGAGACTCAAATCTAGGCCAACTGCGTGGTCATCAGGCGATCTACCAGGCTTCTTTTTTTCTTTGTTACCTCATTCAACATAATAATACTGGCATATCAAGGTACACTCAGAAACATTATTAAAGAGAACAGACAGCGATTCCATGGAAAGTATAGCAAATTTTATTAGTATTCATATTAATATTGACGCGTGTGTACCGGTGGACCAAAACGACAATAAGGGGATTTGGCGGACACCAGGTAGTGGAGCTCTGGCTGATTGAAGATAAAGAAGGCGATCTTGCTGTTCGGCTGCTGAGAGTCGCTGTGTCAACGTTCATCTACCGTTGGTTCGCGCTGCACCGCGACACTGGTGGAGGTGCTGGGACGCAACCCTACCTAATGCTCCATACTTCCACTGGGAGCCGTTCATCTAGCTCGGACGCATTGTCACCCATTGCAACTCCCGTGCACCGGTTCAGTCGGCGGCTGATAGGCCTCGCTCCAGAGTTCACGCCTTCTACGGAACCTCGCAAGTGCCGACTACCTCTCCAAATGGCCAACGCCAGTCCGCAACCGGCGCCCCAAGGCCCCCTGCCAACACAGCCTTCACAGGTAACCATCTTTCAACCGCTGGTTCCCTATCACTTTAGTGGCGGCGCCCATGAGGACGTGGACGACTGGCTTGAGCACTACGAGCGTGTCGCCAAGATTAAGCTGTGGCCTGAACAAGAAAAGCTCTCGCGCGCCTATTTCTACCTTGACGGCGGTGCGAAAATTTGGTATGAAAACAGAGAAGCCAGTCTCTTAACTTGGGGCGACTTCCGACAACAGCTTGTCGATACGTTCACCAATGTCGATCGACGCGACCGTGCGCAGCAGCTGTTGGAGCTACGGGTTCAAAAACCCAATGAAAGCGTTACTATGTTTGCTGAAGATATGACTCGTCTTTTTCGTCGAGCTGACCCGAACATGAGCGAAGATAGGAAGTTGAGCTACCTCATGCGCGGCGTTAAGGAGCAACTTTTCGCCGGGCTACTGCGCCACCCTCCAAGTACCGTAGCTGACTTCATCAAGGAGGCTACGGCTATCGAGCGGGCGCTCCATCAACGATGCAGGCAGTATCATCGAATGTCTAGCAGCGCCCCAATCAATGCTGCCGCCATACCTGAGGATCAAAGCTCCCTGCGAGACCTCATTAGGGAGATAGTTCGCGAAGAACTTCAAAAGTTCCGGAATCCAGTTGCTCAAACCCCCGTTGCGTCCGTCGCTGAACTGGTACGCGACGAAATCCGCCACGCCTTTTCTACCGCTGGTCCTGGTGACGAGCACCGTCCCATGAGCTATGCCGATGCTCTGCGACGTTCACCATCTGGTACATCGCCGCCATATCACCCAGTGCCAACGGCCCCTTGGTCACCGCGGCAAGAGCAGACCCTGTGCCGACCGCCAAGCCAACCGACGTACCACCAGGCGTCCACAGCAGCACCATGGACATCGTCGCAAGAAGGGAGGCTCAGACGTCCACCGCTCCGAAGAACAGACGCATGGCGCACAATCGATCGACGTCCACTATGCTTTAACTGCGGAGGCGCAGGTCATATTGCCCGTCATTGCTGGCACCGCAATGATTCGTTCCGCCAGCTTCGAACATGGTCTGACGATCGACGTGCGAACGAAGAATACATACCACGCCGGGAGGACGCCTCTTTCCATGGAGCCCGTTCTCACTTTTACGAATACCGTACTTCTGACGAGGAGGCAATACCTACCCGCCATCCAGGTCTGGGACGTCAATCCCGCTCTCCTTCTCCCGCTCATTCACCTTCGTCACACCGACGTACCTTCGCGGACCTTAACGCAAGAAGGTCACCCAGCCCGCGACGGGGAAACTGAGGGCGGCGACCTCCGGGGGTAAGGTTGCAGGCCACGAGGATGACGACGAAAAGCCCCCATTACACGACGCTTTAAATACGACAAGACGTGAGAGCGACGACATTGTGACCGCTGACCTGAGTGTTTTTCTTGACGGCCAGAAAGTAACAGCCTTAGTCGACACCGGTGCCGACTTTTCTATCATCAGTCAGGACCTCGCCATGCGCCTCAAAAAAGTGAAGACACCGTGGACAGGCCCTCAAATAAGGACGGCAGGTGGTCAGTTATTGATGCCCTCTGGGAGATGCACAGCGAGAATTGACATAGGAGGTTCTTCTTTTGTTGCGTCGTTCGTCGTTCTCGCCGCATGCTGCAAGGATCTAATTATTGGTATGGACTTCTTACGAGAGTACGGCGCCGTCATCAATATCCCAGACAGTTTGATTACATTCCGCAACAGTTCGGGCGCACCTGATTGTACACAAGCGCGACCAAACCAATTGCGTCTAACTGATGACGATGTGGTTCTCCCTCCACGGTCATGCACGCTTGTTTCTGTGGCAGCCGCTGTCCAGTTTGACGGCGAAGGAGTAGCAGACCGAATAACCTCGCTCCTCTTCACACACGGCATTTCCGTCGCAAGAGGTATCGTCAGTGTCGCCGCTGGACGCACGGACTTGCTTCTGACAAATTTTAGTGATGAGCGCCGGCACCTTCCAAAAGACATGGCCGTCGCTTACTTCGACGATATCACAGACGCAGAAGGCTGCTTGGCAGTAGTCGACGAGGCGCCAAAACTTGATTCGACACCAGTTCTTGACGTTAGCACTACTTTGCCTAAGAACGAGCGAAAAAGGCTTCTTGAGCTACTGGCCGAATTCAAAGACTGCTTTTCGACAACATCAAGAGTTGGCCGCACACCCCTAACCAAGCATCGGATAATTACCGAGGACATGGCGAGACCAATTCACCAAAACCCCTATCGCGTGGCTGCAAGGGAACGCGAAGTGATACAAGAGCAAGTCGACAAAATGCTAGAAGATGACGTCATTCAGCCCTCAAAAAGCCCCTGGGCGTCACCTGTAGTCCTCGTTAAAAAAAAAGATGGCAGCCTGCGCTTCTGTGTAGATTACCGAAAACTCAATCAGGTGACAAAGAGAGATGTGTATCCACTCCCTCGTATAGATGACTCTCTCGACAGACTTCGACATGCTCGTTACTTTTCATCGATGGACCTAAAGAGTGGGTATTGGCAAATCGAAGTAGACCCAAGAGACCGCGAGAAGACTGCTTTTGTGACACCAGATGGCTTATATGAATTTAAAGCTTTGCCCTTTGGTTTATGTTCAGCGCCTGCTACCTTTCAAAGACTTATGGATACCGTACTTTCTGGGTTGAAGTGGAAAACCTGCTTGGTCTACCTTGATGATGTCGTAGTTTTTGCCGCAACATTTGACCAGCACCTTAAAAGACTTGAGGCAGTTTTACAAGCCATACGGTCAGCGGGCTTGACGTTGAAGCCTGAAAAATGCCACTTTTGCTATGAAGAGCTGCAATTTCTTGGCCACGTTGTCAGTCACGCAGGCGTTCGTCCGGATCCTGAAAAGATCGCAGCTGTTGCACAGTTCCCGGTGCCGACTGATAAGAAGGCTGTCCGACGATTCCTCGGACTATGTGCGTATTATAGGCGATTCATCGCGGACTTCGCACGCATCGCATCACCGTTGACCCGCCTCACGAGAGAAGACGTTGCTTTCCAATGGAGCAACGAAGAGGAAGCTGCTTTTGAGAACCTCCGCCAGCGACTACAGACGCCTCCAGTGCTTGCCCACTTTGATGAGAAAGCCCCAACGATGCTACACACGGATGCCAGCAATATTGGTTTGGGAGCTGTGCTTGTGCAGCTGCAAGAAGACACAGAAAGAGTAATCGCCTATGCAAGCCGAACACTAACACGAGCCGAGACTAATTACTCCACAACCGAGAAGGAATGCCTCGCCGTGGTATGGGCGGTCACAAAATTTCGCCCGTATTTATACGGCCGCCCTTTCAAAGTCATCAGCGACCACCACTCACTGTGTTGGTTGACAAATCTTAAAGATCCTACCGGGAGATTAGCGCGTTGGAGTCTCAGGCTGCAGGAGTACGACATGACGGTCGTACACAAGTCAGGAAAGCGCCACATGGACGCTGACTGTCTATCCCGCTCACCCATTCAATCGGCAACTCTATCCGATGAGGATTAAACAGCATTTCTCGGTGTGCTTGACTCAACCGCTATTGCACAGCAACAACGTGGTGACCCTGAGTTACTTGCACTAATTAATTACCGGGAGGGAAGATCTCAGAAGGCACCAACTGTTTTCGTAAAAGCGCTGTCATCATTTTGCTTACGGAGTGGAGTGCTATACAAAAGAAACTTCTCTTCAACAGGATCTGCGTATTTGCTCGTCATCCCAGCAGCCCTTCGCTCCGAAGTACTCGAAGCATGCCACAACGAGGTGACTTCAGGCCACTTAGGTTACACAAGAACGTTGGCCAGAGTACGGCAGCGCTACTTCTGGCCAAGACTGACCGTAGCCGTAAAACACCATGTTCGTACTTGCCTCGACTGCCAGCGACGGAAGTCACCGCCGTCTAAACCAGCTGGCCTCCTGCAGCCCGTGCAGGTCCCAAGAACACCATTCGACCAGATTGGCATGGATATTTTGGGCCCACTTCCTACTTCTACTGCTGGGAACCGCTGGGTTATTGTCGCGACTGATTACCTTACCCGTTATGCTGAAACAAAGGCTATCCAGAGAGGTACAGCAGCGGAGGTGGCACAATTTTTCATCGAGAACGTTGTCCTGCGGCATGGTGCACCAAGCATCGTAATCACAGACAGAGGAACCGCATTTACGGCAGCTCTTTTGGAACAAGTCCTCATGCTGAGTGGAACAACCCATCGCAAGACCACCGCCTACCACCCGCAAACGAACGGGCTTACAGAGCGTCTGAACAAAACAATTGAAGACATGCTTTCAATGTACGTAGACGTCGAACACAAAAATTGGGACGAAATCTTGCCATATATCACGTTTGCATACAACACTGCCAAGCAAGAAACAACCCAGATGACCCCATTCAGCCTAATTCACGGAAGGGAAGTACGAACCATGTTAGATGCGATGCTAGCGCACGAATGGGACGACATCGAACCGGACGCCGAGATGTTTACAGAACGAGCAGAAGAAGCAAGGCAACTAGCACGCCTGCGAATCCAGCAACAACAAGAGTACGACGCGAGCCGCTACAATTCTCGCCGCAGAACAGTCGTTTACCAGACCGGTGACAGAGTATGGGTTTGGACGCCCATACGGAAACGAGGACTCTCTGAAAAGCTCCTGAGGAGATACTTTGGGCCATATCTAGTACTGCGACGACTGAGTGATGTTACCTACGAGGTCGTCCCCGACACTTCATATAGTACGAGGCTTCGCCAGCACCGTCCCGAACTAGTTCACGTTGTGCGCATGAAGCCTTATGAAAGGTAGTGACTGCGCAAGACACTCCTTAAAGAACAGGCAAAAAAAAACTGCACTACTGGTTTAGCATCGGGGCGATGCTCATTAAGAGGGGGGCAAATGACGCGTGTGTACTGGTGGACCAAAACGACAATAAGGGGATTTGGCGGACACCAGGTAGTGGAGCTCTGGCTGATTGAAGATAAAGAAGGCGATCTTGCTGTTCGGCTGCTGAGAGTCGCTGTGTCAACGTTCTTCTACCTTTGGTTCGCGCTGCACCGCGACAATATAAATGTCAGTAATGCATAAGTGGTACACTGACTCAAACATGCCTAGAAAATTTTCATATCTATTACAACACCAAAACTGAGCGACCCAGCAATGTCATTGTTTGAAGCAGCTTCGCAAAAAAAAAACAAAACAATAAGTGTCATGTGCAGACAGGATTCTCGTTAACGCATACATTATTGCGTGGCAGAATCGCAATATTACACTAGCTGTCGAAAGATGTGAATTACGTAATGGGTGGGTGATTTAAAGCTCCCGAACTTTTAGAAACACTGCAGCTGCGCTGAATCACGTGGCGCCTTAATTATATACGAACGTGTAGCGGATACTTCGCCGACTAGTAAAAGGAAGAATTATGGCGAAGTGGGCACTTTGCAATGCCACTCGCAGTACCTAGGTATTTTAGGTTAGTTCGAAACAGCCTATGTCACGTGCCAGACATCTCCCTTTCCTAGTGGCTTGGTTGATGTCGATGCACAAGGGGGGGGGGGGGGTGCTTACTCTACCGCTTCTACCTTTTAGGACGAAGCTCTGCAGTCCTCAAAGTTGTTTCTTTAAAGCGACGCTTTTCTTATCGAACTTCGGCGAATTTAAGCGTATCTATCTATCTATCTATCTATCTATCTATCTATCTATCTATCTATCTATCTATCTATCTATCTATCTATCTATCTATCTATCTATCTATCTATCTATCTATCTATCTATCTATCTATCTATCTGTCTATCTATCTGTCTGTCTAGCCGCTTACGACTTTTAGCGCTCCTGGCCGTTTCGATAATGGTATCGATACCAAACTTGGTATGACATAACATGACTGTATGAAGAACATATTGAATTTGTCATGACATGAAAATGATGACACGTATGTCATGATTGTCATAATTTACGTTTCATGGTCCTGCAGCTCTTGTGGTGGTTTTGTTCACATGGCATGTTGCAAAGCTAGTATGGTACGCCTTGATTGCATGGCGAACACAAGCGACAGCCCCTTACTTGAAAATCATGACATGCGTGTTATGTAACAACATGACTACATGCCACGCTCATGATGCGCTCGCGGCCATTTCGCCACCTTTACTTATACCACATTTGGAAGGACGGGACGGGAATGGAGGACGAAGGTATGATACTGGTGCAAACATGATAAACATTAGATGCGCGTCGCTTAACATGACTACATGCTACGCTCATGAAGCGCTTTTGGCCGTTTCGCTAGCTTCACATGTAACAAACTGGGTATTACGCGACGCTAACGGACGACATAAGTAAATGACACATCAAGACATGATAATCACGACTTGTGTGTCATGTAACAAAATGAGTACATGCCACACTGATGATGCGCTCACGGCTGTTTCTCTAGCTTCACATATGCCAAATTTTTGCCCCGCCACGGTGGTCTAGTGGCTAAGGTACTCGGCTGCTGACCCGCAGGTCGTGGGTTCGTATCCCGGCTGTGGCGGCTGCATTTCCGATGGAGGCGGAAATGTTGTAGGCCCGTGTGCTCAGATTCGGGTGCACGTTAAAGAACCCCAGGTGGTCGAAATTTCCGGAGCCCTCCACTACGGCGTCTCTCATAATCAAATGGTGGTTTTGGGACGTTAAACCCAACATATCAATCAAATCAGCATATGCCAACTTTGGTATTGCGGGATGCCAATGGATGATGTAGGTATGTGACTGGTGCAAACATGATAATCATGAGATGCTGGTCATGTGAGAACATGACTACATGCCACGGTCAAGGCACCAATACATTTCAACGTGACGCGGTGCGCGTGCTCGCCGGCGTTCGTTTCGTTGCGTCACGCTGGCGTTGCCACGCTAGGCGCCGGTTCTGCCATGGATGGATGGATGGATGGTTGGATGGATGGTTGGATGGATTGATATGGCTGTACGCTTTAGATCGGGCAGTGGCTAACGCCACGAAGCCGTATCACTTAGTGAACCAAAACTAGATTTTTTTTTTTTTAAATAGTGAGGTTGAGGACTCGTACTTTGCAGGACTCATAGTCGAAGGCGTGCGCCGCGCTGCGCTGCTTTGGCGCATGCGCTTCTCAGCGCGTCCGGCGTCCCTCCGTCACAAAAAGAGGGAGAGACAGCGTTGTCTGGGTAACGCATCGGCGCGTATTGCAGCATGTCGCATTTCGCGCCGGTTGCCGTCGGGCCGCGCCGACGGAAGCTGCTCGAGCCGGGCGTCAGGCTATAGAGTGCTCGCGTTTCGCTAACGTAGCGTCGCTCTGCCCAGCGTGCGCGTGCGTCAACGCTACATTGGAGTATATTGGGCCCTTCATGATGCACTCGCGGCCATTTCGCTAGCTTCACATATACCAAATTTGTTGTTACGTGACGTCGATAAATGACGAAATATATGACTGGTGCAAACATGACACGCGTGTCATATAAAAACATGAAAACATACCACACTCATAGCATGCTCGCGGCTGTTTCGCTAGCTCCACATGTACTAAATTTGGTATCACGTGACGTTAACAGAGAACGAAGGTAAACAACACATCCAAACACGATAATTATGAGACGGAAGTCATGTACGGCATCATTTACCTCTACCTCTTAACGTTGTGCTTATTTTAAGGTGACATATCAATATTTCTCATTCGTGCTTCGCATATCATCGATTCCCATTGTACGTGGGATCTGTCAATTTTTTTATTTCATGCTTTTGCAATGTTGTAAGGATGGATTACGATTTTAACAAATTTAGTACCACCCCCACCCTCCTAAGAAATAAGCCTGCGAACGTTTATGAAAATGAGCATTGATAAAAAGCGTGGAGTTTCACTCTGCACAGTGATGTCTATGAACTTTCGAACTAAGATGTGTAGTTGCGTCAGATATAGATAATGACAGTCACGCAATAAATACCGCGGTGGTCCCATAGGGTGGCCCCAAACGCCGATTTCATCGCCATTATACTGCAGCGATTCGCCTACAACTGTTACGCCACGCTCACGTTTTGGTCGGTTAGACACATGTAATGGTCAAATACAGCCACGACACTATACCATGCGTCAATAAATGTGTTGATTTGTAATAGCGGCAGAGAGTCGTGCTACATTTCGAGATTTCAGTGCACATTCGTTTTCTATAAGTTTCTTTCCGTGCGAATAGGTACTTCTTTTTACGGTGATTCACGTGTTTTCCTCAATTTTCTGTTTTTGTGTGTGCTTTTTACTTACAAATATTCTTACTGCTGTGCTCGCCTACCTAATGCTATGCCGCTGAAAGGGCCATTGAAGGTCTAATAAATTATGCTGGCGATGAAGGGACACAAAAAAGAAAAAAAAACGCACGGAGATTACACAGTTGGACTGCTAAATAGCATTTGAAAAAGAAAAAAAACAAACGTTATTTGAAAAGGTAGCTTAGGAGATGCGTCCTATGTGCAGAATGTCTCGAGTGCCTCGCTTCTTGGACGCTCGCGACTAGTCTTGGCTAATCCACAAGGGTGAAGTTCGTCAAGGCGTTTTACCAAAGCTTCAGAACAACTACCATTTGGGCGAGATGTATGTAATTGAATAAAGTGTAGGGCTAGTCGGCTATCCATGAACACTCAAGGACAAAGCGCTATAAAGCTGACCTCAAGACGGGCGCAGCCACTCCCCTTGTGTACGCTCTCTCTTTGGTGGTCGTAAATTTTGGTGCTTCGTCCTTCAGTGTTCATGGACGTGGCTAAACATATTGAGTGGTTTCTGTGCAGTAGTAAGAACCCCATAGCGCAAAAAAGACATAAGCACCAATGCTGTTCTCACAATGATGTTTATGACCTGAAAAATACGTATTTCAATGCACAGTTTATATCCCGTGAGCACACCAATGGAATTACCAGATGGTAGTTGCAAATTATTAAAGGGGTGAAGAAGGTGCAATGTCAGAAGGAATATGGGAGCATACTGTATACAACAAAACGCATTAATGTTAACGGCCCTTGCGTCAATTATTTTTAAACTGTTTTGTCGCCTCGTATAGGTCGTGCTTGGTTAGTCCTTGCAATGTTCTGCAATTATCTTGTGATAGCATCATCATCGTTTTCTGACATGGTGTAGGCTGCGCTTTACAATGCCTATATTTTAGCTAATATAATCAACTATGAGAACAACATCTCCGTCTGTGTTCATCTTCGCACCTGCCCTCATTTCTTGTGGGCTGGAACCACTGAACGTGTCTCTCGTAGCTCGTCTGTGTGCCATGGGTTGGAAAGTTTCGAAGAACCTGATCACAGTGACGAAAATATGCTGCTCTTTTCGAACCCTAAGGCAGAAAGCAGTGGCAGCTCTAGAGAGAGGGAGGGGAGGGTAGGGGTGATTTCACCTCCTTCTATATAGCTTCGTTGAGACAGCCCATTACCCTTCAGTGACAAGTTCTCCTCCATTCGCCGATAAAGAGCACTGAGTAAGACCACGGTGAGGACAAATTAACAAGCACAAATTATAGTAATGACGGGCTCTTATCATGATCGTAACTACTAAAAAGAAAAGATACAAGTATCTCTTTCTCCGCCCCCCTCCCTAGATTGAGTGTCTGGATCTGCCCCTAGAAGAAAGCCAGCTGTATTTCACTGGCAAAGCTTATTAGCGCGCTTCATATTATTAGGGCCAAACTCAACCATATATAAGCAATAACAACATGTTCAGAATCTCTAACACTTCCCAACTCCCGAATAAAGTTCAGAGAAGCACTTCTCCTGTCTTCTCTTAGTTTCTTTTTTTTTGTGAGTGTGCTTCAGCGCTATATACGTTAGTTAGGAAACATCTACGGTTCGGAAACACCAAATTATACGGCAACATTTTCTACTGGAGATTCAGGGTGGTAGCAAAGTGAAACAAAAAGTTTATGAAGAACCGCTGCGCACGGTATTCCCCGTAGAACTTTGTTTACAATAACTTGCTCTTGTGCTCCAGGCGTCATATCATGGTTATCGTCATGACTAACTTGAAAACCAGTGGAACCAAGAAGGTTCATGAAAATTCCACTCACTCTTCAAGAGAAACTGACTGGGTTTCATATAGATCGGAGAACTACTGTGCCAGTGCCCTTGACCGTTATTTTGTGGGCCCCATCAACGCTACTATTGCGTGATTCAGACCACGCGCATCAAACGAAAGACGTTGTTGAGTTGGAAATATCGACCCTATTTCTCATAAGCGCCTTATAAGTGTATAGTTGAGCAAGTATCCTCGCCGTGGTGCTACTGGAGCAAAGACTCAACTTACGACTGCTTCCTGTGGTTCATTCATTATTAATGTAAATCGCTACTCTGAGTGCGCTATGGGAGCTGAGTCCTATTTTCTCTATCGTGTAGCAGAGTGCTCTCTCTTCGGTATCCACGTCGCAAGTAAACCAGAAAAAATACCGAAAACATAGTGTGGTTAAAAGTTGTGGGATAAACAGAGTGGCAGTAAACTTTCTTTTTTGAAAAGAAAACTTTCGTAGCCCTGTTTTGAAGATATAGTTAAAAAAAAGCAAGTGAGGCAGAGAGGTGAGGGCGATTCAAAAACAAGTGCTGGAGTAGAGAGCACAACGTCTAATTCAGCGAAGCCTGGACAGAAAAAACAAACAAATAAGAAGTTGCATTTCACTGTTTGCGCCCTCTTCTTTACAAAAGATACCATCGCAGCACAAAATAATTGAACAAAGTAAAAATAAAAAGAAAGGAGAGCAAAGTGTGAGCTTATGGACGCCCAGTATGACCCATGTATTGACGCTATCTCATAACTTATCAACAAGTAGACTCATGTATTGTGGATTAGGAATTTAATGCAAGCGCCTAAAACTTGCGGCGGGGTACTTTAGCAAGCGATATTGCATGTTAGCAATCTCAGACTCAACACCACATTGATGATAGACTCTAAAATTCTGATGTTATTTTAATGAGACGTAGGGTGCTTAATAGACAAAAAATAGACTGAGATATGTACAACCTTCCGAAATTGTGGCGAGACTTTCAGTGAACCTTAAGTTTTCCGTCACTTCGAATAGCAGTTCTACTTTTCTCAAAATCTATACCATCACCCGAGAAAGCTTTAAAATTTACCGCGAAAGATATCCCCCTAAGCACCAATTTCATTTCGCCCAAGGTGTAAATCTATACCCCACTATCCTTGCGCACGCCATTTTCAACTGAGCACCTATAGTTCAGTTGATGCATGAGAAAGTTTCTCTGAAAGTCTTCAACTAACCTGCATCGCTTAAACTTCTCACACATTGCTCGCATCAAAGGCTCATCCAAACCCCGCCACGGTTGTGCAGTGGTTATGGGACACTCGAGCCCTAACCCGAATGGCGTGCGATCAAATCCCGGCTGTGGCGGCTGCAGTTTATATGTAGGCGCAAGTGTTTGAGGTCCGTGTATTGAGACTTAGGTGCCCGTTAAAGAACCCCAGGTGGTCAACATTTCCGGAACCCTCCTCTGCGGCATCTTTCATAACGTGAATCATATTGTGATTTTAGAGCGTTAAATCCCTGATATTGAGTCCCCTTCATTTCATTCATAATATGAAACTCCCCAACAAATTTCGTTGTACCACTGTTTAAAGCCAAATTTGCAATTGTTTCGTATACTTATCGTAACGAGGAATCAAACTAGCCTTCGATTTCGCGTGAGATAGTAGTTAACCTTCTTCTCTGGCTATTTTGTCGCAAATACCATAGTATCTCTAATCATTGGACTGTTAAGCGTGAGAAAGAGCTAGCTACTCCCCCCCCCCCTCCCAAGACGTCTATAAGAAAGGTCAGTTTAACCGCAACGGCGAATCAATAAAAGCCATAGCAACAAGTTTAAATGTCATAATTAGTAATCTGAACTCTCATTTCCCGACTTTCGCAAGCCCTCGCACTCGCATAGAACATGCGACACGCGGGTCCATGTTATCATCGTTCTGAAGGATGTCATAGGGACAATTTCTAAACTGTACCCGGCACTGCTGTGACGGCGTAGAAACGCAATCGCAATTATTAAGGTTTCTATCATGATGTTCAGCCTTACAGCCATTGTGCGTCTAGCCTGCGCAGCAAACATGACTGGCGATATTGTTTGATTCTTGCGCACAACTAGCTGGATTTGCAAAGCGCTTGTTTTGGGCTCTTGGGTTATAATTATCACTACCTACTACGAGGTCGGGGACGGTAGGGAGTGAGGGATGAGGGGAAATATCGATTTTAAATAGAAATCTTAGATATACAAAAAAAACCAAAAAAAAGATTGTGTATGGAAAAATACAATCTTTAGGGTTTGCAGAGCGTAACTTTAGAATTAGTAGTAAAAATTGATAAGACAATAACAATACAAGAAACTGGAGCCCTTTTCCTATGAAGAAAACAGGTTGAAGGATAGCTTGGCGTCTTTCTTCCTTTCTTTACTTATTTATTTATTTATTTCCTTTTTTCTTTCTTTCTTTCTTTCTTTCTTTCTTCATTTACGTATTTATTTTTTCCTTTCTTACTTTCTTTCTTTCTTTCTCTCTAAAGCATTGCGTGATGCTCCCCCCTATACCTCTTTCTGCTTTTCACGTCGGAAGAAGAGCCTTTCTCTGGCAGGCATCGGACGAACATCACTTGGTGAAAGTTATATTTTTTCGGCAATGTGCGAAAAAGCAGTCTCAAATCTGCTACCACGGCTGTTCTGGATTCTTTTAAAAGCACTGGACTTAATACTAAGCTATTAGGTACTGTGCTAAGTGGCTATACTGACGTACGCACCATCCTTTCTTGTCCCCGTCATCACCCTTTAAACAATTTTCCCCTTTGCTTAACACCTGTGTAGAGCAGCAGGCTAATGCGCACTAGCTCAGGTCCATCTCTCTGCTTTCTAAGGAACTATAACGTTCTCTCTCTCTCTCTCAGTACTTTTATCGTCTAATATAGTGGCGCAACACTTCAGCGGCCTTTGGCAAACACAAGGGTAGTGGACCCATATCCTGGTAGCGATAAAGCGGAGCCACCTTAAATGATTGAACGCCTCATGAAAGATCATTTTGTCATATCTGAAATGCCTGCTCACCTGCATGCACGATTGATGGTGATGAAAACATTTATATATGAAAGCTGTGTACAGGAAGATTAACAGTGCATAACTTGTTGAAAAACAACGTATGCAAATATGCATGTGACGGGTGCACGCCCGAGGACCAACTTGTGCACACCCGAGCCTCTGTGTAGGCTCGCCAATGTCATTTTTTTTTTCTTCAAAATATGCAGTTGCCGCCACCGCAGTCTATAACTGGTAGAAAACTTGCCTGTATTTAGCGACACGGATAATTTATTTGCAATATTACATCACAAAAAGATTTCTGGATATGCACTTGAATCATTCTAATTCGTTAATTAGCCCTGCCGCGGTGGTCTAGTGACTAAGGTACTAGGCTGCTGACCCGCATGTCGTGGGATTGAATCTCGGCTGTGGCGGCTGCATTTCTGATGGGGGCGGAAACGTTGTAGGCCCGTGTGCCAAGATTTGGGTGCACGTTAAAACCCCCAGGTGGTTGAAATTTTCGGAGCACTCCACTACGGCGTCTCTCATAATCATATGGTGGTTTTGTGACATTAAACCCCACATATCAATCAATCAATCAATTAATTAATTTTTTTATTAGCTTTGCATCTTTTTTCTGTCACTCCGACATTCACAGAGGGCCACGCATTCATTCCTGCAGTGGCTTTCACGTTTCTTCGTCATTGGCCTATTGCCTCCTCTCTTTTTGTGACACTTGCAGTGCCAGGATTGGCTGCAAATTTTTCGTAGTAGTTGTATAGCACATGACGACTTTTCACAAATTATGTCCTTAATTTATCCTTTTGTGTTTAGGGCAAGGCGCCGGATAGGTTTTCAAATAACCTACGGGAGACGTCACAGTTGATGCAAGCTAGCTCGGAAGTTATAGCAGTAAAAGGCGTCTGTGTTAACGTTTACGCTACTCGCGTAGAAAATAGAAAAAGGGGAGGGAGGGAGGGAGGGAGGGAGGGAGGGAGGGAGGAAAGGAGGGAGGGCCTAAACAGTATCTGGAAATATTTTAATCTTGCAAGCCTATTTACTGAAATAAAGAAAACGTCGCGTATCATCAACAATAAATTCAAGAAAGAAAAGAAAAGGACGTCTAGATGTACGAGCATAGATACAAACACAAAGGTTGCATGTACCACACAATAAACAAAAATTCTGGCTACGCTGCTGTTTCATGCAAAGCAATGTCTTACGTCTAGCATTACCTGGATCTATTTAAAAGCCACTCTATTTTTCAAAAAAAAAAAAAGTTGTCCTGGTTGAATATTTTGTGCCCCTGGTCGTGCTGAACATCTCAAAGACTTCCTAAATGAAAAATAGTTGCATTCACACATTTGGAAGTTTGAAAATGGTGCCGGCCGCACACTTCAACGGCGCTTGCTAATGGTCGTTCGCAAGCTTGATTTTTTTTAGTGAGTCTATGGATGACGACTCAATCTCATGAGAGGGGGGGGAATATTGACTTGGCTTTGTTGAACTTTTGTAATGTGAAGAAATGTTTTTCGAGGTCTGAGATGAAAGCCTTTAGGTGGCTTGTAAACGTTTCTCTTTATTCAAATAATGAAAGCACCATTGAGGGTCTCTGAAAAAGTGAGAGGTTTCTTTCCTGTTTTATTCAATCGCAGTTGCACCATCGCAAGATCTCGGCTTTCAGATGAACACCTTTATAGCATCACAACCTTTTCAAGCCAAACTCGACGATCATTAGAGTAGTACGCGAGTCCGGAAAAGCATTCCAGCAGGTGTTCATTCTCGAGCCTTCGGAGATCTCTTTCTATTTTTTGCATCAATGCTGAACGATGATTACCCAAACCAAGAGTATAAGCGGCGTGCCTATGGAGAAACTTTTGATCGAGTATGCTCTTGGAGAGACTCGCAAAAGAGAACATCCAGAACAAGAAAAGTTCCCCTAAGGAAGTTCACGCCTTCGGCTGCGGTGTAAGAATTGGGCGGGTGACAGATGAGTTCCGCGCAGCGGAAACGTGCGTAGTTACCCGGCAGCGCTGGAAAACACGGGAAATATTTAGGCCTCTCTGCACTGTCACTGTCATTTATAACATACGCTACTCTGTGCGTGAAAGAAAAGTCGAAGAGCGATCCTTTGATCACCCCTCTGAGCCCCCGCGTCTGTTCCTGACGAGCAGCGAAAGCAAGCTAATTAGGCAACGTAGGATGCTACAGTTTTTTTCATGTTCGATGAAACTTCTGACGTGACTACGCATAAAGGTCAAACTAGCTTTGTTTGTTTTTGTCCGTTCATTGCTCCCTCACTGATAAGTTCAAGTTGTCGTTTATTTCGTTATTGCGAAAAAGAAGCAGATGTATGTTTCGAACAACTCATACAGAAAGAGGTGTCGATGTTTGGAACTGCCGCAAGATTTTTACCAATGAGTCGCCTGAAAGCGTTTAATTAATAAGAAGTATGGGTGGGTTAAAATTCAACATCTTGAATGAGGAATCAAAAGATGCACTATTCGACTCGGCACAACGATAAAACAGCACATATTCTAAATGTCAAATATTTCTCGAACACTTTTCTAGTAATCTGCCATGGCAGAACAACCCAAAAGGAGTGACGCAGTGGAATAAAATTGAAACGATGGACTTCGACAACAGTCCGGCAGTTTCCTTCGGGCGAGGCGGAAGAAGAGGGGATCAACCCCCGTCCCATTCCACAATTCGTCGATGATGATTGTAACAATGGCAATGATGATGACGGTGCCTCGGGTAGTGGCTTCGAGTTTTTAACTTTCAACCTCACTTTCTTCATTGAATCACGAACACCCATGCAGCCTAAGCTTTTACCTGGTTAGCCGTATCGATGTCGTATACTAATCACCAATGAAAGTGCTTGCATTTAAAACTCTACTGTCGACAAGCAAGAGTAGCTTCATCATGCTACGCTCATAATGATAGTCTTGATGCTGATTTATCAAATACTGCTTAAGTTTGATGACCCAGTCTTTAAAATGCGATAAAATGTCCCACCTTGAAGTCTCAAGTGACCCGTGCAATTAAACGTACCGTAACAAAATATCTCATGGGCTGCCTCTACTTCGACGAACTTACCTCTGTTTACATATCTGTGGTATTAGGAGCGAAGCTCCTTAAGGCGTGGGCTGTGCGTCCCCTGTATGTAGCCACCTCTCGTTCAGTTCTAAGTATTACGCTAGCCACCACCCGATCTAAAGGGTACAGCAATATCCATCCGTCCATCCGTCCATCCGTCCGTCCATCCATCCATCCATCCATCCATCCATCCATCCATCCATCCATCCAGCCATCCGTCCGTCCGTCCGTCCGTCCGTCCAAAAGATGCAAGATGTTATAAACTAGACGGCGGTACGTGTAGTTGATTATGAAAGATGCGAGGTGTTATAAAATAGGAATGATGCCACATATGGCGCGTGTCATCGTTCGATATAGTGCGGCGACGTACGCTAGGGGGAGCGTTGCAATAAAATCGAGTGGGCAAAATGTACGGAGGATTCATGGTTTACCAGGTTTACCTCCGGAGCTTCGCCCACTCATCATCATTCACTTCGTGGATATGGCGGCATTTTTTTTTCGGCGGTTAAGTGGCCCGTAAACAACTCCTGAAAACACGAGAAACGAGTACACTATTTCTTCTCGGCGTCTCCCGTATTTACGGCACAATTCGTGACGCCAGCAGTCTGTTCTCGTGACGTCAAGATGACGTCAGCTCTCAACGGGTCGATATACGACAGATATCTGCTCTGATTTGTCGCCTACCCTCTTTTGCCACGCAGTTGCACGCTCGTTTTGCCTTGTCTCACATCAATATCATCATCGTCGTCGTCACCCTGACTGCGCCCATTGCAGGACAAATGCCTGCCCCACGTCCTGCCAGTCAACTCGGGACTGTGCTTGCTGCTGTTGCCACTTTATTCCCGTAAACTTCCTAATCTCATCTGTCCACCTAACTTTGTCTCCCCTTCGCCCACTTGCCTTCTTTAGGAATCCAGTCACTTACCCTCAAAGACCAGCGGTTATACTGCCTAAGCGCTACGTTCACTGCCCATGACCATTTCTTCTCCTTGATTTCCACTATGATGTCGTTAACACCTCTTAGTTCTCTGATACACTCTGCTCTCTTTAAAGGGGCGAAGCCTCTTAAAGGGCCCCTAAACCACCAACAAAGGCTCGCGTTATGCTCTTCGTGCATTTTCTTTATTGACAACAGATGTCATGACGTCACCTGTAAAGTTAGGTGATGACGCAAGCAACAGACGGGCGAACTAGAGCCTGTTTTCTGGTAGCAGGTACGCGCGCTTTTTGCGTCTCCACCTCGGACGCTGAGGAAGGCCACTCGAAAAGGCGGACGAACGAAGCCTAGCGAAGGAAAGAGCGAAACGATCAAATGCGTGCAACCCCGCCAGCGTTCCTCGTAGACTCATATACAGCTGGATCGCCACAACAAAATTTGGACATCTGGACGGTGTAGGGGCCCTTTAAGGCGTGGGTCTGTACATCCTTCGATGTATGTAAGTTGTAATATGTAACCACCAGTGGCACATTCCCGCTCTAGAGCGGGTATGTGCCAGAGGGGATGTGAGATGCGAGATTGTGGTACTTTGAGTATTCCCTAAATGAACGCACGAACGGACGCATGGACGGGCGGACAGACAGATTAGCAAACAAACGGACGGATGAATGGACGCACGAACGAACGGACGCACAGACGTATGGACGGATTCACGGATGGACTCACGGATGGACGCATGGATGAACGCACGGATGGTCGCGCGGATGGGCGGAAGCAAGCAAGAACGAACGGACGGACGGAAGCGCGGATGGGCTGACAGAGAACTTTTGCTCCCAGCCAATGCCACAGTATAATCTTATAATTCAAGATACAATCGGTCTAAATTGGCTTAACAGCAACAATTTCCTGTGTTCGTTATTTCTCCAGAAAGCACAGACTTGGATTAAAAGAATCGCCATGATCGCTAAATTGCAACAATATTCATTGTCTTCATCTGAAGCTTTACAAGCAAATACTCACGTCCTTGTTGAACTATAATATTGGTTCAATATATCGTCAAATGAAATATCACTACTGTAAAAAATTTTCCTGTTTTCAATCCATTTTGGTCTCGTAGTCATGAATATGCGCCCCAAAAGACGTGGCTATTTTTTTCTTTTCGGTTTCTTTGCTGCACTGTATTGTTCGTGCTAATTTTGACACGAGTCCCGAAAACCACAATCAGTAGGGTTAGTGCTGGCCATATTCTGGTGTAGCCCTCGAAAAAAATTTCGACTACCAAGGGTGCATCCTCCGTGGAGAGACCATCAGCTTGGTTCCTCGATGTAAGAAGGCAGCTGGAGGAAATCGTAGCTGCTTGTCGAGACCTGGGCGAGCCACTGGAGCTCGAACCACCGACATTGTTATCTACTAACCGCACGTCGGTAGTGGTGCCGAGCCCGTCTAACTGGACGTCCACCAAGGAAGATTCGCCCGGTTGTTCGATGACCGACATGGAGTCGTGGTCGACCAGAGTGACCGCCACGGCCCCTGTGTCTCGGTCCGTCCAGGGATCCACCGGATTTGGTGGGCGTGAGATGCTTCCCTTGCGAGCGGCCAACCAGGGCTGGAAGTTGGTGCGTACCCAGTGCTGGATCAGTCGGGTAGCGTCCAGCTCATCATCGAATCTTACACGTCTATTGAGAGCTAAACGAAATCGAAAGAAAACGAACGAAATATCATCGGAGGGTGACGGGTAAACTTACACTGCGCTGTAATTTCCACATTACAGAAAGCAATAGTTTTATTTATGTAATAAGAAGAAAGTTTAAAGTTATGTGAAAATCAGTGCTATTCTGAAAGGCAAGGATGTGCCATTGAGCAAGATGGTGTTTTTTCCGCTCGATGCTTCTTCGTAACTTGGCGAAAATGTAACTTGCCATGACTCACGGTGTTTAATAAACAAATGCTGCCCCTAACCAATTTGCTTTAGAGCAATTAAGGTAGAAAGATTATCTTGGCAGTTTCCCTTTGGGTCTGTGTTAGTTATAGCATAAGAACGTATACATTGGCTATGCATGGCTAGAATGGCAACACTAGGCTTTAGAGTATAAAATCAAGCATTAGGCAAAGGGAATTCGAATATGAAATTATTTAGCAGAGCAGCTTCTGCAAGTGATAGCTCACAACGCAACAGAAACGAGACTTGTATAGGATGCTACGCAAGGCTGTTTGGAAGCAGCTATACAACAAAGTGCCATAGAAGAAGTATTTCGGTGCGCTCACTTCGTTGCGATGTGAGGCTTACCAAGCTACAGCACTGAACATGCGTGATCGAATGAAGCATCTCATCTAAAACTTACGGCTGAGTGTCTTGCCTGTCAGGGTTCATTTGCAAGGTTAGTAAATGCGATCCGTTGATGTGCGTGGACCTTTTAACGGCCTTTCTGTGACGTTCTCGGACTGCCACTACCCTATGGTGATTGAAGTACCTATAGTTAATAGATGATGATCTAGGATTGACGGGGGTCTTCCTGTTATTTCTCTCGGGACACTCATGCATTAAAAAGAAGTATGGCGTAAGCATCAGAAGTTCAATGGGTCGTGACGCTCTCTGCTCACATGAGAGTACTGTCTATTAGCCGTTCTGCACACTCATGATCAAATTTTCTCTAAAGTGCTAGATATAACTCTAACAGTATACCTCACTCGATTTTCAGGTTATAGCCGGCAGTTTACCCCGTACTTGATTTAGAGTACAGCTCTTTTAATGGTTATGAAAAATAACTAATCGAAATAGGCAATGTGATCCTATTTCCCACCCACCTGAAACACTGGATGAGCATTCCCTGCTGCGTCCGTCACGTAAGGCTGCAAAGCGCGTCTTGCTACGGATTCGAGTGCGGATGCGTCTGCGTAGCATTCGGCAGGCGTCTTCTTCAGTGTCGGTGAACGCAGTCAAGCACTGCCTCCGCCAATAAACACGAACGTGACCCTGCTGGCTGCGATATGGTAGATGCGCGATCTTGCAACATTCGAAATAAGTCTCTCGTTAAGGGCCTACCTTTAACATACAAGCATCCAAGAAAAGATAAAAAAGGCAGCATGCTACTATCTTTGCAGTATCTTAAAGCGATAAAAATTGCTGCACACATAATAAAGCATGGTAGTGGATTGCTTACACACACCAGAAGTGATAGCAATGAACAACTACATCAAAGGCATCGGCTGCTGTTGGGACCTCATGGCAGGTGTAAAACAGTGCAAGTTGGTACATGAATCCTACTTGAATCAAACTCTGGCACCTGCAACCACACAAATTAGGGAGTCGAAAATCACAGCATATTCACAGAGTGCATGATAAGTAGGGCGAAGCATCCATTTGTGCGTTCGTCCATGCGTCCGTTCGTGCGCCGTCCGTGCGTCTGTGCGTCTGTTCGTGCGCCGCCCGTGCGTCCATGTGTCTGTCCGTGCGTCTGTGCGTCTGCCTGTGCGTCCGTCAGTGCGCCCGTCCGTGCGTCCGTTCGTGAATCCGTCCATGCGTCCGTCTGTGCGTCTATCTGGGAATCCATTCATTCATCCGTCCATCCATACGTTTACCTGTCTGTCTGTCCGTCCATCCGTCCATCCATAGTTTTATCTGTCTGTCTGTTCATCCATCCGTCAGTCTGTCTAGTGAGCACTCCAATTACTGCCATCTCGCATGTTTTCATCATATATTCATCATGTAGAAGAACCGCCATCTAACGGAAATTCCAAGAACTAAGTGAGAGGTGGAACGGCCGGACTATGGGAGCAGCACGCGCTCACTTTTTTATTGCCTGAGCTTCATGTCTAGTTCCTACCTATTGTGGCTGCTAGTTCAAGGCCCTGCCACCAAATCCTTGCTGAAGTTGTGTTTAAAAAAATGTTTCACAATTATGAGTGCAGTGTTTAGAAAAAGTGGGGAACGATTTAGAGTACTGGGTACGCTACTATGGGAGAGCTCAAAGCCGTCCCAGCATAAAATTCAGGAAGGCAATCCAAGGAGAAAACTGTGTTTAGAAAATAATGTTTAACGATTTCGAGTACTTCGTACTCAACTATAGGGAGCACTAAGCTGTCCTGCTAAAATACTAAATAGAGCGCTAAACAAGCGCTCTATTTACCGCTTGAAGTACTCAACCATGAAAGAGCATTAAGTCGTCCAATTATTAGGCAATCATCCTTTCCTGTCAGATAGTGCTCCAAGTGCATGCTTCTAAATGTAGTTTTTTTCTTTAGTAAGCATCACATTCAAGGTAAATTTCATTGGAGATTCAGTCACCAATACTCGTCTGTGTAGGTTGTTTCATCAGCAACAGCTATCTTTTTATTTTGGATTAAAGTGCGCGGGTTTTCTGATCAATTCAAATGAGTGCGCACGTGCCGCTTCTCTAGTCTGGCCGTGGAGATGGCTACCTACTACTAAGACCCACTACTACTACATGCATTGCGGACGCGCGACCCACGACTTAAGGAGCTTCGCCCCTAAAAAGAAACTGGCCCCGTATCGTGGTTCGCTGCAAAAGTTGTCTCTTCTGCTTGCCTTCTTCTATGCATATTGTCGCATTTTCAGCGCAGCCTATGAAAGACTAGGGTCTTTAGAAAAACGTATCTATGCATTTTGTTTTGAAGGGACACATCACCTAAAGCAAAAGTATTTATGGTGGGCCTCAAGTATGCGCAGTATTTGTTGTTTGATCGACAATCTTCATAAGTGTGAACGCAGCCACCATTTCAAAAGGGGTGGCCGTTCAGAAAGTGCTTAAATTTTCACCGGGTGACTTCATAGGTTGATATACACTACGATGTAAATATATTGTTACACCGTCACAGACACTAACCGACAGAAACAGACAGACAGACCAAACTTTCTCCTTTGAAGTATATTAAGAAAAACTATCGTCTTTAAATTTTGCTCGCATATTCAGTCCGTATAGTCACGCAAGACATATGCAAAGCATGAACACTTGGCACGCCGTCAGATCGCGCCGTATGTTGCGGAATGCATAGGTGAACTTCGTTTAGATTCGCTATAAACGACCAAAATCAAGTCCCTTTATTAGGTTCACAGAAACGTTGATGCTCTACTTTTTTTTTATATGAATTGAATCTGATAGTGCCATAGAACATGTTATGCGAATAAATAATGCCAAATGTGTGACATCTAACAAAAAGGCATTTTTGTATTTTTACCACTGTTTATTATGACGTAGTTACACTAGGTAACAAATAAATAAGTACAACACAAACTGAAAACCATGTGCTACGACTCAATGACTTGTTCTTTTTACGCAGCACATTCAGTTGGTTCATATTACCCCGCATAGCAAAATAGTGCAATAGTGGTACTAAAGTTCACAAGAAACGTTTTTGAAGAAAGCAAACTACTTTGATTAAACTGCCTGTGAACAAAGTTTGTCATAATTTTCAATGGTATGTGTTTTACTGCTTACTTTTTCTCGGATTACATTAGTGGGCTGCAGACTTCTGAATATAGACCAAAGTTTGGTTTCTGTCAATTTGAGATTTTTTTATTCGAGTCTATGCGCCATATACAAGCAGAACAAAAATTTCACTGTACAGTAAGTTTATAAAAAGTCATTGTCTTTTGATGAAAAACTTCACAAAGCACCACAATTCACCCAGATTTACCTATGCACGAAAACAACAAAAAATCTACAGCTACTATAAGTAACTGTCTCATTTAAAAAACACGATTCTTGCAAAACGCACAAAAAAGATTTGAAACAGTACGCAGAATGGTTGATTCATAACATTTTATACCTGATATTTCGGGAAGTTCAAATGGCACTAATTTGCCCAAATAAATTATGCCTGTCAAGAATGAGGGAAAATGCTCTAGATTTATTGTCTGTATACGTGTAGTTCTCTAGTTGTTTTTTTAATGAATCAATTTTTGTGGAGTACAATAATTGTGGCAGATGGCGTGAAATGATCCCTGTACAATGCTATGACCGTCCTCCCCTTTTTTACCTCACTACACTTCCGTTCACAATGTTCTTTTTATAGAATACTACACATGACCGTGCAGTGCTTCATTCTCTCGTCACCTCTCTTTCCTTCTCGCCCACACATCTCACCACACTTTCACTTCTCTGTAGAACCTCTTTGCTCTCTACAGCATGCATGGGTACGCTGTGCTAAGCGCTCAACACCTCCTCCTTACCATCATCCTCACTTCTACATCACCGGAAGTCACCTAGAGTTTCTTTCCCACTTCTCGCTTCACTGCCCTCATCCTCAAGCTCTCATCCCTAACCTGCGTGGCTTTGTTATGCAGGCACGTAGCCAGGACTTTTTCTGGGGCGGGGGTCTCAACTAGCTTAAGGCTATCACTACTTGACAAAAACACCAGTTTTGTTATTTATTAGCTGTAAGCTCTACTCAAGGTTTCTAGGGAGGGGGGTGGGGGGGTAGTGGGTCGACTTCTCAAGGTGCCCCCCTGCCTACTGGCCTGCTTCAATGCTATACTTTTCCCACTCCACTGCTCTTTCCCATCATACCTTCATCATCACTCGTTCTCACTGTCATCTTCTTATTTTGTTCATTCCTATAACGGTCTATAGATGCCTACGCTGTGCGTTTACATCATTCGCTCATCCTCTTCACCAAAACGAAACTCCTCTTTAGCCTGACTTTCCTTTCCTACTACCTCGATATACTTCACTGTATATCGCTATTGCACGTGTTACTTTCTACCCTCCTCCTCGCCCTTCGCTTGGCTGCGTAAGACACTGTAACCATTGAACTCGGCTGCACCAGCTTCAATGTAAGAAAATTCACCCATAATTACAGTACTACCTGGTGCAAATTTAGAGCGCACCTGTTTAAACGTCTTGATATTGCAATAAGTACAAGAAATTAAATAAAGAAAGACCTATACATGTAAAGTTCCATACCATGCGGTGAGTAGCGTGCGCGGCACGTACAATTTACAGCAGCTGTTTTCACGACAACCGCCGCCAATAGGCCTCCCTTCATGTAGTGGTCTACTTCCACATATGATACCAGTGGACGCCATCACCGCATACCTTAGCGATGGCGTCATTAGCGACACCATGACGGCTAGCACTACTGCGGCGCTCCGGGTCACAGCCGCGGAACCTGTCCCCCTTCTCTCTGCCAGTTAAGATGACGCTGACGCCGCTCAATGCCGCAACGGCCCCCCTAAAACGGCGCTCTAAGTGAACGGATGCACGTTTCATGTGGACCAATACCAAGCGTGTTTTAAGTATTGGCTATAAGCGTTTGTGTAAATGTCACAGTCGTTACGTGTTACCACAGGCACTACCAGTTCTCGAGTGCTACGCACACGGTTCTGTGTATGGGTGGTGTAGCGAACCAAGCGAAACGCCGACCATGGCGCTATGACCAGCGAAGCGAGCCGCACTGTATTTGCCAGCCTTGTGTGCGCGTGAACTCCGACTGGGGTGTCAGAACGCGTGACGAAGCAAGAGAAAGAGGTTACATACCAGTGGCCCGTGCTAATGACAGATTGCCGCATTCACTCTCTTTCGTCCTCGTTCTCTTTATAGGTTATGCGAATGGCGAAGTCACTCAACGTAAGAACGGGTGCCCAAAAGCTGCGCTCAGCAGCGCGCAGAAGCGTTTCGTTTTGTTCACAAAGTGCAAAAGCCAATGAACAAGCACTTACATTCGAAGAAGCATCCACAGCACACCGCTTAGAACCAGGAGCGTGACAGTCAATTCAAGCAGCTGGGTCTTGCCTTTTTGTAAAAGGATGTACGTGACGTCATCGATCAAACGCTGCAACTTGATACTGGCCAGAGCTCCAGTCACGCCATCATACAGCAGCTCCAGGTTCCTCCTAGCATTCTCACCCTGTTTTGGAACAGAAGAGACACACATATATATATGCAATGTATGGACTGAGTACCAACGTGAGAGTCAAGCCATAGACATACAGAAAAAAAAGTCTTTTCCCTGCTTCATTTCAAGCAAGGCAATTAAGAAAGCCAATTCAGTTCACATCAGCAAGAAAAAGAATGACACGTCTGCTACTGGCAACTTTAGGTCTGTAGAATTTTCGAATAATGACGAGCATAATGAGCTTAATGAGCTATGACCACTTAACAGTCTTGGAACTCAAAGACTGCGTTGCAATGCAGAAACGGGAACTGCAACATCAAAAAAAATAAGAGATTGTAATGCATCAAGTGTTTGACTTTGCTGTGTCTTCACGGAAAAAACTGTTTCGTAATTTTCGACAATGCTGGCAACTAGTGTCCCCTTATGTGGACGCCCATCTTAGAACTTTCACACCTTATTTACACAAGTGAGGAAACTCTTGAATTACTTGATGTACCTGAAAATTCTTCTTGCTTTGTCTTGGTCGAGCAGCTCGCACGAGACGATGACGAAGTAAAAGAACATAGACAGGCGCTTCTTTTAATACGTCGTCGTCTCGTGTACGCTGCTCAACCAAGATGGACGCATACCAACTCTCTCAAGCTTCCATTCTTGTTGGTTTTTTGTTATAGATTATGGACAAGGTGATCAATAATTTCTTTCTAAAGAAAGTTAGTTTTCCTGATTTTCTTTAGGGTCGCTAGTCAAGACGTTTAAGATCAAGGGCAGAGAAGAGTTCAGATACATACGAAGCGTAATAGAAGGTAACCCGCCGGCATGGTTTCTGTTGGGTTCAGTGGTGCTAATATTGTGCTTGCCGCCACGAACGAAGACGCCATTCCGGGTCCTTCCCTGCTCACCTCCAGTCTGGTACCGCACCACTTGTCACGCGTAACCAGTACGACATGCTGTTGTGGTTGTTGTTCTCCTATTGTTAGTGGCGCATACCCACTGTGGGGGATTGGCCGAGAATCGAGTGGTTTTAAAATTTACTGTATGACATGCGTTGGCAGAGGATGAACTTGAAAAGGATGATGATACCTCTAACCTGGAATATGCCTACTCAGGGGAGTTGATGAATAATTGACTATATAATTATTGATTGAGTAAGTGAGTGATCAAGGGAGCGAAAATTTCATTGTGAATTTCTGGGAGAGAGAAAAGCTTTCATTCATGCAGTTCTAAAAGGTCGTCCTCGTTGAGTGGAGCCCTTAGTTCATGGCCCCATTGGCTCACGCCACACCACGTACCCACTGGTTCAGCCGACGCCACTCTTGGGGCGTCGGCTGAACTGGTCAGCGCAGTCTCTCTCGAGGAATGTAAGGGTGATGGAATTAAACACTAGCCCGGTGGTTGTGGACATCCCCAGGTGCACTGATACACCGTGGGCGTCGCTCCAGAAGAGGGGAAGTATGAGGTATTTTGAGTATAAGGTTAGTTTGATTGTAGCCTGGATACCATGGCACATACCCACTCTGGTGTTGGTGCTGGTGGTGGAATCTTTATATACCTGTAGTATCCTATTAATTTCTTTTTTTGGGTCTTCCTTATGTCTGACTCGTATCCACAAGGGAAAGGGGGAAGTACCCAGTCACCATCGCCCCCGCTTTGTCTAATTCTAGCCGTATTACACGTTCATGGAGCATACTTTTAAAGATACAACCATGCAATGGGCACCATGGATCCGTATATGTAGCTCTCCGGTGATACCATCTGTCAATGCTGACGTACTGTAATAAAGCATTAAAAAACAGTTGGTAATATTCAGGTGAAAACCTTATACGCTTCACTAAGCGCGAAAAGTTGAGGTTGACGGCAAAACTGGAAATCTTTAATATTTGTTTTATTTATTGTTTTCTCTATTTTTTTTCGGTCACACACAAGATGGTTAGCTTTCGCTGACAACCACGACACTCACAGTTACAATGGCACCAAGATCAAAATTTCTGCGAAAGAAGCACTCCAACGCTAATAGCGTTCTCAAATAAGACTAAAGAAACGAGAAGGAGGAGGAAAGTTTAAGCGGAAGGACAGGGAGGTTAGCCAGAGCTTTCGCTTGTACAAATGGGCCTTGCCGACCTAAGCAACAAAAAAGTTTGATAATAGTCATTGACATTGCATGCGAAGGCCTGCACATAGCAGCACGATCATAACAGCTGCGCCGTAAAAAATGCATATTCTGACTGTCTCGAGTATTCGGCCTTGGCCAAATATTCGAGACAACCCGAATATGCATTTAGAATTGAATGCGCTTCACGTCAAGAAAATTTTTCGTACTGAAGATTCCGTTTTTTGTACACGCTTCCTTAAAATATCGTGGCAATGAACTGCAGCCACTTCCGTTTGCGCTATTTCGAAATAGCAAACTTCGAACGAAAGAATCACTGCTATTGATTAGTGAACGAAGAATGGTCCTTATAGAAACTTTTAGGCTAGTAATTTTTCTTTCTAAACTGTGCCCCTTGTCTATCAAAAAAATGAACTCACGTGGTGCTTTACGCATATGCCTAGGACGAGGAAAAAGCAAAAGCAATCTTTTCTCTCGTCAGTCGATTCTATAATGACTCCCCCCTTCATCCTCCGGAAGGCTCGTACATATAAGCAAGGCCTAAATTTGATCTAGTTGGCACCTATTAGCTGGGGAAACAGGGCACACGCAGTTCAAAGAATGGACGACCACGAAGAAACACAATAGATAGGACTAGCGCCGACTGTCAACTGAACAAGTTTGCGCCAACCACTCCGCTTTTAACGTGCGTTCCAGTGCCCAGATGTATTCATTGCAAGCTTCCTGCACCTCAGCTGCTATTACCCCGACTTTGTGATGGCCCATCTCTGCCAAGAGTTGGATGTAATGCCCCGCCGCGATGGTCTAGTGGCTAAGGCGCTAGGCTGCTGAGCGGCAGGTGGCGAGATCGAATCCCGCCTGTGGCAGCTACATTTTCGATGAAGGCGAAAATGTTGTAGACCCGTGTGCTGAGATTTTGGTGCATGTTAAAGAAACCCATGCTGTCGAAATTTCCAGAGACCTCCACAACAGCGTCTCTCATAAGCATATCGTGGCTTTTGGACAATAAACAGCACACATCCATCGTGCCGATGTATTGTTTATGTGATTTTACAGGAAAGACATGCTGGCGTCGTATGGTGACATCACATGAGGCTGTTTGCATCACTCGCGTTGACGCTGACGCCAACCATGAATTTTCCCCGTCAGCTGAGGCATTTACAATTTCACTTTATTATTAATATATCAAAGCACTATTTAAAACTTTTACTATTTCAATTTCTTCGCTGTCGTAATCAAGAACTACCAAGGATGTAACATAAATTTTCTGTTTTGTTAGGCACGCAGTATTACGTGCGTGTTAATGTAGACGCGGCTGCTGAAAGCCGCAACCGAGATGTGTCACTGCCGGATCGCTTCTGGCGGAGCCGTTGGCGTCGCTTGCAGTACCGGAGACGTTTCCTCAAGTACGCGCCCGTCACTGTGGCTCCTTTTTGGAAAAATGTGACTGGACGACATCGTCGCTGCCCCTCGGCGTCTGGGAAAGCCGTGGGAACTCGTACCATCGACGTCGAGGTCGAGTCGGGGCGCGTCGGGAGCCATCTCGACTTCCACCAATGGATGCTCGCTCAGTTGTTCGATGGCCGACATGAAGTCGTGGTCCACGAGAGTAACCTCCACGGCGCCCGCGTCTCGGTCTGTACAGTTGGCTGCCAGGTCAGGGGAGCGCAAGATGCGGCGAACGGCCATCCACGGCTGGAACTTGGTGCGGACCCAACGCTGGATCACCCTGGCAGCGACTCCTTCGTCATCCGGTGTCTTATGTCTGGGAGGACCTACGTGGAACGGATAGACAATAAGCGAGGCATTAGCCCGATGTCACGAGTAAGCTTTGGTGATCAGTTGAAAACTCTGTAGAAGTAAGCTTGCTTCTCATAACGGAATATATTCTCTCTTGTAATGACCAGAAAGATTTGGTCAGGATAAACACAAAAATATTGACTTTCACAGTTTCTCTTTGGGTTCACTTTTGTTATAGTGTAATTATGTACATTGGCTATGCATGGTTGGGGTGACAAACGCTAGGCTTTCGAGTATAGAATAAATAGACAAATAACCATACATGTACATACTCATTGACAAATCAATTGTGAACACGACATTGCAAAGTGGGACACCCTTAGCGAGCAATGTCTTCACAGGGCAATCTTGCTTCACCAATCAAGCAATTAAAAATATTATTTAGGCCACAGACTAAGATCTAGTTAGACTTGACAAGCTATCATCTTCCTATGGAGACCTCCCATTGCCACCGTATCACTGCGAACAAAGAACCTGTTAGTATGACGTTAGTATGACCTATCAGAAATGACGATGATGATGACCAGGATATTATGACACTCACTTTTTATTTTGGCATCTCTATGTGAAAGCACTGTGGGTACGTCGTTTTTTGTGCTTTTTCTTTCGTGCGCTGAAAACTGAGACATCAATTACGCGCGTGCCCAAGCATTCGCTCTTCCTAGCTATATTGTAACTCATTTTGTTCTTATGGTGGTTCCCACATTCGTACGTACCTGAAATGCAAACTTTTGAATGCGGAAGTCTCCTCTATTTACGCTACGCATTATTTCGTTAGAAATATCTCACTGTTTTGCTACTCCTCTGGTTGAAAAGAAATATGGCAGGAGTATTGGAGGTTCGATGTGTCATCAAATCACAACTTCGCATGAGACAGATATAGTGGTCATTTTCTGCACCCTTCTCATGTTGTGCACAAATTACTGGATATAGCCAGACAACTAAGCCTCGTTTAATTTTCTCGTTTTAGCCGACACCCACAGGAGTGCAGCTCGTCGATATGTTAAGCAGAATATTGATGAAAATAAGCACTCTTACTCTGAGATTCCCGTCGCAAGGCAGAGAAGTGCTCCTCATTTGCTCGTTTATTTAACTCGGCATCACGCTGCTTTCGGTCGGGAGAATAGCGACTGCGTCGACGCAGCATCAAGCGGGCATCCTCTTCCGTGTCAGTGAACGCAGTCAGGTATCGCCTATAAGGTTCTACCTCCTCTTGATGGCTGCTAGGTGGCGCACCTGACACCCTGAAACATTTGAAATTAAAGGGTCTGAAAATCGTCAGCATGTTGCCCTTTCTGTAACGTTTGATTGTGAAAGCTGGTCCCACCTGGTAACGGATTAACTTTTGCGACAGGGGATTACAGCTGCCGCAACGACGGAATCTGCTGTGGTGGTAGTGTACAAGGTTGGCGTTAGTGGCTTCTTAGCGTTATATTTGCCACTTTTAAACCCGTTTGGCAACGAGAATTTCCAATAGGCACCTAGGCAATTTAATGGCCACATTTTTATGTGGTTTTATTTACGAGACTTGGTCTGACCGATTGATCAAGAGTAAAAGCAATGGTGATACTACCACCTCTGTACTACTTGGCTACGAATTTGGCGATAATATCGAATGACACCGCAACTTTGGTTAACATTGGCTTTAGTTCTGGCACCTTTGCAATGCCAGCCAACGTCAATCCTGGTACTGTGGTTAGGGCCCTTGGCTGCTGACTATAGGTGGTAGCGGGTAAGATCCCAGAAATGGCGGTGACATTCTCACTGACGTGAAATGCTAGAGTTCCGAATACTGTGTCAAGTCAGTGCGCGGAGAAAAACACCAGATGGTAAAAAATTCGGAAGCCATCCACCACGGCATCTCTTATAATCATATCTCGATTTAGAGATGTTAAACGTCACATATAAAAAGATATCGGCGTGGCAATAAAGTTTTTTGGGGAACTTCTTTGATGGTTGGACGATTACTTGGGAAAGTGTCGCTGCACCGTTATGAGTGCTCAGTGCTCGGCAACTAAGCCGGTGTTTACACACACACACACAAAAAAAAACGATGGTACGCAAGAAAGTCACCCAGTACAATTGTCACATTAGGTCGGAGTCACGTTGGCAAGAATTAGCGCCAGTGTACAGTAGTGCAGCCGCTAATCGGTCACTATTATCTACCCCAAGTGCAATATTTATATGTTGAGAGAAGGATTATTGCCTCTTGGCACGCATAGATATGTGATACGCAGTCCAATACCATAACCATTAACTTTTTTTTCGATTGGGTTTCAGGTGGATGAGGGGAAGGGGGGAGTTCGGTCGGCTCTGAGAAAAGTTTCTGCCTTTCTATTTGTGCGTGTATGTATAACTATAGAACAGCAAAAGATTTCAAGAGAAACACCTCTGAGGACCATGATGTTCCGTCCGTATTCGTAGAGTAACAAACTACTATATGGACAATCGCCATCTAGTACACTATAGATGGCTATGCTACAGTTTAAGTCACCCCCTCATATCTATTGTTTTCATCTTTATATCTCTTCTCTGCTATCTCCTACCTCACCCCTTGTTAAACAGTACTATATACATGACTATGACATGTTGTTACCCTCTTTCCCTATCGTATTCAAATGAATCCTCTAACGCTCATTTACCTTTCCCTTTCACCAGGCTATGCTACACTACACAAGACTACACAATGTTCTTCTCTGCTCTCTCCTTCTCTTCGCTAGCCCGCGGATTTTGTTGCGCACAATTGATCTCGATTTTAGCACCTCCAATCTAAAAAAAAAAGTTGTTTCTGTTCGGTTTTCATAGCTTAGGAAAAAACTCATTGAACAAGGACGTACATTTCCGACAGTATCTTCAGCACCAGGCGTAGAATCAAGAAGACGGCCGGTAAATGGAGCAGGAGGGTCAAGTCTCCATGTAGAATGGCGCACGTGCATTCATCGATCCACGGCGGTAACTCGATAGTGGCCAGAGCCTGAATAACGCCGTCATACAGCAGCATGAGGTTCCGGATAGCGTTCTCGCCCTGCTTGCATACGTGAAAAAAAATAACAGTGGTAGAATAATGTGGAAGTTTTCACCTAAGTCGTTGTTTTAGAGGACTCTAATGGAAAGCTGAGTTTCAATAGTTACAATCATAGTTTCACGGCAAGAGCGAAGAAACGAATGCAATAACCAATGATTTTAGTTCCATACGAATAAAGGCTGGCAGCTACCTCTTCAATCCAATATTGCGTAACAATGACAAGCGTCTGTGTGAAAGAGTACCACCATTCCAGGGGCAGAACATACGATGTGCAAGATTATGTTATCTATTTGGACATCTATTGAGAGTGTATGTATATTTGCAGTCGCAATAAAATCTGAAAGTGGCGCGAATTTGTTTTTCGAAAGCCCTGGTGTATTCTATGGGCGAACTTTGTGTTTCATCACACTGCCGCCACGTGTCTCATGGGCCACAAAAGGAAAAACGCGCCATTGAGGGGCGCTTCACGAGTTGCTTTAGTGACCACAGCTGCTCACATAGAAGCTGCTGGCTCTCCTATTGAACTCGCTCAATCGATTGAGTGCCATTAACTACCCTGGAAGTTAGCTGGTAATAATCCTAATTAAGTTTATCTTCTAAAATCCCTTAAACAGGATTTGGGGATATGTGCTCGTAGCACCACCTGTCGTCTGCGACAGCGGTGACCGGGCATAGATGAATCGAAATGTGGCGAAAAAAGATCATACCTGAAGAAGAAAGCTGTTTACGAAATGCGACTCCGGCTTGTGGGCAGCAGAGACCCATCTGAACATTCTGGTAAATTTACAGAGTAATGCTATATTTTGCGTGATTTCCAAGACTGTTTCATAAAGTTATATAAGGGTGCGAGTTAAAGAACCCCAGGCGGACGAAATTTCCGGAGCCCTCCACTATGGCGTCTCTCATAATCATATAGTGGTTTTGGGACGTTAAACCCCATATATCAATCAATCAATGTATAAAGTATTATCACTATTAGGCCTCATTTCTTTCCAATGGGTGGCGCTCAATTGTCCTGGGAAGCCACGCACTTTGTCCAGTAATACATGAATTTTACCAGAACGCTTCGGTGGATTGCCGGGGTTCGTATATTCCTATACAAGGGAGGCGTTTTTGGTAACTCCCTTCTTTATCAAATATAATCTTTTTGCCATTTTGCCACTCATTTTTGGAAAAACATAATTGCTGCCGCCGAGAAATGACGCCACGCACACGTCTACAATTCCTGGGAATATATTTGACGTTACTCTTAAGATAAACCAAAACCACCAATTTCTAACCAGTTTTGTTCCTTACAAGAAAGACGTTTGCTTAAAATTCGGTAGAAATAACGCTATTGATTGCGGGTGCTTGGAATATAACCAAGAGTGTCACTTGTTTCTCGTGCCCCCCCCCCCACCCACCCACACACGCACACAAAAAGTGAGGCTCCCTAGGTCCACATAAAAATGCGACCTCAGCTCCAGCAGCACAGTGGTCTGCTGAGCGAGTATAGAAGAGTTGTTGACGATTTAGAGCACTATGTACTTTTGTATTATGAGAGAGCGCTAAGCAGCCCACGTGCGTTTTGTTGGCATCGTAGAAATCAGTGCAAAAAAGAAACCCAATGGGATGGTTAACAAAGCTCTGTGTATTTATAGCTCTTCCCTTGCCTACGGTTTTCGCGCTGACTTTTGCCATAATGCATACTCTGCACCCTGTACTGTGCCAACAATAAAGTAGATCTCACGAAATGCAGCTTATTCAGGAAAACCCGTTCCTATAGACTTTTTTTTTTTACAGAGAGCAGGATTTCTTCTTTTCTGGGCTGTTACACCAGAGTACAAAAGCTGACGTCACAGCCTCGGCAGGGCAATTTTTGGGGGCATCATAGAAATCAGTGCAAAAAGCGGACCTAAGGGAAAGTTCGCAAAGCTCTGTGTAGTTATAGCTCTTCCCGTGCCTCTAGATTTCACGCTGAATTTAACCATGTTGCATACTCTGCACTTGGTACTGTGCCAACAATAATATAAATGTCACGAAATCCAGCCTATTCAGAAGAACCCGTCCCTATACACCTTTTCAAAGGAAGGAAAAAAAAACACCGCCATGATGGGCTATGCGCGGGAGTACAAAGGCTGAAGGCGCCGCGTTGCCAGTGCATTTTGGAGGAGACGCGCCAATTTGCACAGCCCAAGGAGGGCTATGGCGGCGCCCAGGGAGGCGTTTATGAAAAGGTGAATAGACCTTTTTTTTTACAGGGGGAAGGATTTCTTCTTTTCTGGGCTGTTGCACGAGAGTACAAAAGCTGACGTCACAGCCTCGGCAGTGCATTTTTCGCGGGGTCACGCACACTAACAACAGCCCTGAGACGACTATGGCGGCACCCAGGGAACTTGAGTGCAAAGGTGGATTCACACTTCAGTGTTACTTGTGGTGTCTTGTAATAAAATACTGTGAAAGAATAATATTGCTAACACAATCCCTAAACGGCTCAACCTTAACTTGAATGATGTTAAGAAAAAGTGGTTAACAATTTTAAGTACTCGGTACTTCGCTTAGAGAGCATTAAGCCGTCTCGTGGGCCTCACGCTTAACAATACGAGTCTCCACTGCACTTAGAAAAAATGATCCCTGTAAAATGGCTATTGATAGGCTACAATTTAAGGTTGCTCACTCCAAGAAACCCTTCGCATGTCTCCGGTTTTTGTGCTGGTTTCTGCCATGATGCAATGCCGCAGTTAGGAGTGGGCCAACAATAAAGGAGATCTCACGAAAGCTGGTCTATTCAGGACAACCCGTTCTTATTGTCATTTCGATTTCACTTATGATGTCTTAGAGGTTATGATGCAAACAAGTGCGAGACGTGTATCTGAGAAGAGATCCAAGGTCACAAATCTTTTCGTATAAAAAATCCACTAAGTAGATTTTTTATACTAAATATCCACTACACTGCAGCATCAATCTTACTTTTGCACTGTAAAGTGCTCGTAGTGTCATGAAGTATAGGTACAAGGTTTAGGCCGCATTGACAGTACTCCGAGTACCCGTACTCGGAGTACTGTCAATGCGGCCCATGATGTCATCGAGAACCCTGGACACGGTGTGGGTGATCGGTGCATCAACAAATCATTGCGATGACGAGTATTTCAACAAAGAACGAGACCCAGCTGCTTCCTGAAGGCGGGCAAGCAGCCACCACATCGAAAGCCATGAGTCACCGCCTCCCGGAATTCAACGACGACACAGATAAGTGGCAAGCGTATCTCGTGAAGGTTGAGGCTTATTTTGAAGCAAACGAAGTCACTGACGAAGCCAGGAAGAAGCTACAGAAGTTATTACATGGAGATCATCAAGGAGTTTCTGCAATGAAGGCAGTTGCACGGTCAAAATTTTGGTGGCCTGGCTTGGACCACGATATTGAGCGCTTAGCCGCTGTGTGTCAGCACTGCCTACAGGCGTTGCCCATGCCACCCGCGCAAGCACCCATTCTCTGGCCAGAGACGCAGGAAAGATGGTCGCGATTGCATGTCGACTTCGCGGGTCCGATCCAAAACAAGATGCTTCTTGTCGTCGTGGACTCTCACAGTAAATGGATTGAGGCCATTTTCCCTGGCTCAAGCGACCTCGCGCAACACAGTCGATGCCCTGCGAACGCTGTTCTGTAGATTCGGTCTGCCACACACAGTAGTGTCTGATAATGGCACGCCATTCACCGGATGGGAGTTCAAGGAGTTCTTGCAACAGAACGGGGTAGTTCACGTGCGGGCACCCCCCTACCATCCACAGAGTAATGGACTCGCCGAACGTGCGGTGCGAACCATCAAAGACGGACTAAAGAAGTTTGGGGGCCCAGACTTGTCAAGGGCGCTGGCTAGAACACTGTGCCGCTATAGAAACACGCCGCTTCCGTCCGGGCGCTCACCATCAGAAATGTTGTTGGGTTACCAGCTCCGCACCCGATTAGACATGTGTTTTCCTCCCAGGAGCCGAGCAACAGGGGATGTCCACTCAGCTGACAGCGCCGAGTGGAACTTCGCACCGGGAGATCCTGTGTACCTTCGCAATTACGGCCGTGGTGACAAGTGGACACCGGGGAAGGTCCGGTCAACCTCTGGTGCACGCATCGTGTCTGTCGACACGGAGAACGGGCTTGTTCACCGGCACATGGACCAGCTCAGGCGAAGAAAAATCGAAGAACCGTCGAGTCCAGAGGCTCTCACTAGTCCCCAGATAAGCCCGGACCCTCCAGTACAAGACTGCGAAGCTCAACGGCTACTGGTCCTGGTCTTCCAGGCCACCCGCCCCCAGAGCTAAGACGTTCCACACGTATGAAGAAGCCAGTGGAGCGTTATGGATTCTAAGGAAGAAGGAATGCCACGAACTGTTCGCCACCGCTAAACAAGCGCTGCCAGTCTACGCTGTGCGCGCCTTCTATCTTATCTCCCTCTTCCCCTTCCCTTACCTTTCGTTCTTATAAAAACCCAAGCCGGACAATAAACGCTCGCTTTTTGCCCTGGCCACTCTGTTCGTGCATTTCGGGGCGCGGCCCAGCCGCGGGGGCCGGTTATAACAACTTGATTTTCAAATCTATCCTCGAAGGTGCAGCCTTAACTCAGAAGGTGTCACTTAAGTACTCACATATTCTGGATGTGGGAACGCCTCCAGGTAGCCAAAAAGCATGAGCCCGGCCCGGCCAGCATTGCGGGCTCGGGTAAATCGATGCCTCCTAAAGCCCGAGCAGCACTGAACCTACTTTTATATTGCGGATGGGCCAGGCCAGGTGCTAAACCTTAATCGAGCCACAAGTATAGCGGTCCTGCCAGAACTGTTTGGGTGTATTTGAGCGCGTTTCGATAAGTACACAAGATGAGCTTTATGCTTTTTTATCCATGAAATAATCCTTGTGTTCAAGTGAGGTACTAAACATGTGTGAAAAAAAAACTAATAAATCATCACAAGCTTGCCATGCTTGAAAAAACATATTACAAATTTCAGCTGCCAGTGCGAGAAGCGATCAAAACTTCATTTCCACTGGGTATATGATACCGCCGAGTTACTGCCTGTTATTTTTGCACAACTTGGCAATCTACCTATATGGCTACTGCCATGCAGTGTCCGCCTATGTTCCACTTTTGCATACTAAATAAATGCTACCGTATCAGAAAACAATACATTGTCTCCGCAGCAGATTGATAGTGTCACACCAGACAGGACTGGACCCGAGCTTTTGGTTTGGTACACGAGGCTGTGCCGGGTAGCCTCTTAGCCTTTTAGCTTCGGGCTCGGGTGGATCTTCGACGCAGTCAGCTGGAATGGGACGGGCTCAGGTTCCGAAGCGTGGCCCATTCGCCGATCTACTACATATTCTGCTGTGTGTATACTCAGCTAAAGATTACGTCGTTATATCGCCCCCATGTTGCAAAACAAGAACTGAGAAGAGTTTAGATACGTACGAGACGGATGACATGGTAACCCGACGGCACGGCACCTGTCGGGTCCAATGGTGTCGCCAGTGCGCACGCCGCGATCAAAAACGCCGCCGCTCGGATGCTTCGTTGTCGACTGGAAACAATGTTCATGGCAGGACTCCGATTCTCTTCTGCTTGCCGTACCGCTCTTCACGCGCAACTAGAACGACGTCTATTGGAAAAAGAAGAAGCAGCAGATGAAGACGACGGTGAGGATGACCTTTTTACGGTGGCGCTGCCCCACATAGGGGTAAAAGACCACACAATGCCCGCATTCCGTGTCTTCTGTACTTCATCTATCTGCGTCATTTTAAAGATAAATTCCTCTAGTGGGCAACCCGCATTTTGGTGTTGCTCTCTTGTGACACCATCTGTGACTCCGGGAGTATTTTAAGGATGCATAAAAAATTCAACGATGAATACGGCACTCCCTAATGCGAATTCTGAACGTGGCTTTGCGATGCAGCATTACCAACTGTGTTTGAAATTTCGGCCTTCCACGAGGTGTCGACTATTCCTCGTATCATAATATTTCTTTAGTAAGAGTGCACCTATTGCGTCAATACTTGTCTTTCTCTGGACAAGCGAGGTACTAGCTAATTCTCTGTGAAATATCACGTTCACTTTTTTGAGGCTGCACGTGGGTGATGACGATGAAGAATTAGCACTCTGTAGTTTGTAGAAAGCGTTAAGCCACACACTTGTTCCGCAATCAGCATTAATTGCACACCTAGATCAGGGGCTGATGACCGCAGAAACAATACTGGAATGTCGACCTGAAAGGTGATCGTGGGTGAAGGTGACAAGTGTTGTGCTCAACGTTTCTAAAGCAACAGACTTGCACTGGTAACTCTAATCTTTATGCGTTATGACGACTGCGAAGTGTGGCTTTGTATACATGCTCTCTCCTCTCTGTCCCTCTCTCTCTATATCTTTAAATCTCTCTCACCCCAATCCTCAGCTTAAGATAGCCTACCAGTCACCCTCTATAAGTTACATGCCTGCCATTACTTCCTTTCCTTCCTTTCTCACTCTTTTGCAACGTTATATTACTTAAGTTAGCGCATTTCCTTGACCGACCTCATGCCTGCATAAGGTCTTCTCGCAAATTAGTATCAGGTACTAGTGTGGCTCTGTTGTGGATTACTCGACTGCGACGCACAGGGCCCGTGTTTAAATCCCATTTCATCCTGCATAATTTTTTTTTCTTATTTTATTATTTCATGGCTATCGGTTAATGTTCCAACGGCGAAGGCAGTGACGATGGCCACCGCTATCAACGCAGGAGTGTAAAGTCTGAACTGTATTCAGCGTTTTTACCAGCTTTTTTTTTTCTGGCGTTTCATTTGCCGCCGTTACCCAGCGTTGACGTTATCGGTGACAGGGGCTGAAACCAGCCAAAACGTCCGCTTAGGACGTTTTAGATACGTACCTGAGTAGCAGCGTTTACGCCGGAAGCGGTTCGACAGACTAAGAACAAATCAGCGCGTGGGTGGCAGCGACTTCCGCTCGGTAAAGGCGTAGTCTCTGTTACCGTGATGGCTGCCGACTGCCTTGAATCTATTAAGTCTTCACCGTGCTCTGTGTGACCTGCAAGTTCTCAAGTGATGCCTGCACTTGACTCAGCTAGTTCGTAAAGAGCTTCGACAGCAAGCGCTCGGAATTTCTTGGAACTGTTTTTGAGTGCCATCCTGAAGTTCATTGGTAGGCTTAGCAGTCCGGAGTGTATTGGCTGAATACGCGGCCTCAAAGATGTGGAAGAACTTTCAAGCTCAGATGCCTTATATTGCGATGTCATGGTCCTTTTCATTCTTTACATTTTTTATTTTTCTCTGATTATTAGTTGTTTCCTCCTTTTTTTCTATTTTTATACGAGGCTTTTTCTTTGTTACTCCGAGCGGTCACAGCATACGACAAAATAGGACAGCAAACGACAGCCCGGACACTAAAGTGATCCGTACTTTAGATATCTCTTACCATTTACGCCGTGACTGAAAGTATAGAAGGTGAAAATTTTACCTCTGTATTATCTTCCTGGCTACTACACCTCCATCAGTAGCCATGGCCAATAGTCCCAAGGGCATCATCATCATCATCTATTTCATCATATCATTATGTTCAATCAACATCGTTCATTCCCATAAACTGAACCAACTCGCACATTCTAGGCTAATTAGCCTGTGTTCTAATCGACATATTCCACAAGTTTAATATTCGGCGAATAATTTGATACTATGCAATAATGTAACGCTTCGGATTAGATCCTTCTCATGATCAGTACTCCACATAGGTCCCAAACAACGTGAAGATTTTGAATTCGTTTATCGTGCGATTCATGTGACGCGTACGTAAATTTTTACGGTGACCCAAGAACACAAACTGGGAAGCATTTCCTGCTAGTAATCTTCTGGTGGAACCATCGGAATCATCCAGTGTGCCGGCCATGCCTGCTATGCGATGAACTTGTCAACGTGGTTCCTCGAAGGGAAAACGTGGGTGGACGAAACCGTCGCTGCTTCTCGACACCTGAGCGAACCGCGGAAGTTCGTACCATCGACCCCAGTGCCTTCATAAACTCGGTCGGCCACACTGACATCCAATAAGGAGAGCTCGTCCGATTGTTCGATGGTCCACATGAAGTCGGGGTCTTCGACGTGGGTGACCACCAGCGCTCCCGTGTATCGGTCCGTCCACTCCGCAACCCGGCTGGCCGGGCATGAGCCGCGTCCGTTGCGAGCGAGGACCCAGGGCTGAAACGTGGCACGGAACCAACGCTGGATCACTCTGGCAGCGACTACCTCTTCGAGGGCGCGAGCCTTTTGGAGCTTTATGAGTCCTATGCAGAACGCAAGGAAAATGAATTAACAAATGTTCAACGCAACAACACTGGCGATGGATGAGTTGTCAGTTTCGCGTACAAGCAACCACACTTTCGTTTCTTAAATGCTTTTTGCTAGTTGGTGGAAATGTTTAGAAATGATAAATAAAATGGACTAGTCGTTTTTGTTTATTTATTGTAGAAATAAGTGTGTAGTTCAGAAATTCTCCTTCAGTTACAGCAACAGTCCCAGCTGCTCACAAGGAAACAGTTTCCTTTGTTAGTGAAATAAAAAATGTATTTATTCACTTTATCAGTGCATTAAGTAAATTATTTAATTATTCTAATAGTTCATAGAACTTTGTCACGACTAAATATACTATCTGCTCTATCTAATTATTATACCTTCTTGCTATATTCAGAACCAGCAAATTCATGTTCTTTTTTTTTGATAATGCATTTTCTGAATATCGAAAAAACTGGAAGACCTCGACTAGAACAAAAATTGTCCCGGTGTCTGCATGTAATCTGCAATTGTCGTCGAAAGACAATAGTCTTGCATGCGGAGAGAGTGATTAAAACATTTATTCGATGTTCTGCGCAGGAACATCGGTGAATAGTATTCTGTAGGCGCTCGTTAGAGTGCCTCGAGCATGCATGCGGAGGCGAACGAGTGCATCAAGCACGTCACACGTGAGACATGAGCGCCATCTGGCAGTTTTATTTGGAAAACAGAGCACGTGGCCCTGGGATGGGCGTGCGCGCCCGTATCAAAGGTGATGAGGTGTAGAACGCAAGGCGACGGGTAGGTGACACCACCCTGTCGTCTTAGCAACGTGATAAGCGCTACGGTCCTTAGAATTACTCATGTATGCCTTTTCTAGTAAAAGACGCAGATGCAGAATATATACGTGTTGTTATGGTGTCTCAGATATGCGCAATAATTGCTTTTTAATTGACAATCGCTCACGTATAAACGCTGATTTTAAGGTATCGGCTGGTGCTGTTTAGAACGTACGTACGTACGTTCTACCTGCGTCTACGTACGTACGTACGTACGTGCAGGCAGGCAGGCAGGCAGGCCAAAGAGAAGCAAGGGTTCAACACCTGGCTCCTGGTGCTGAAAACCATCAGTGTTCCCAACTGAGTGATCATATCGTGAATTCGTGCTATCGTCTGCGACCGTTCTCAATGTTTTGAAAAGTGGTAAATTGATTAGCCTTAAACCTACACAGCGAGATCCGGCAGGTATACTAGAAATTTTCATCATTTCTTGTCTTGTTCTGGCCCTAATATTTACGTTGTTATACTTGATTCTTACTTTAGATAAATTTTGCATAGCCTCCAGAGCACTCGAAAGTGACCAGTTGATTGTTATCATCATCATCAGCAGCAGCTTGACTATGCCCACTGCAGGACAAACGCCTCTCTCGCGTCCCGCGAGTCAGTTTGGTCCTGTGCTTGTTGCTTCCACTTTATACCTGCAAACTTTCTAATGTCAAATGCCCACCTAACATACTGTCTCCCCTTCACCCATATTCCTTCTCTTGTAACCCATGCTGTGATCCTTAATTACCATGGTTATGCCCTGAGAATGCTTGCTGAATGTGTTCCACCTGATTTTTATTCTTCTGGTTCCACCAGTGACGTGGTGCGGTTCCGCGGTTACTAGCTGTCCGAAGTAGACGTACTCTTTTGCAACTTCAAGTGCACTGTTATCTATCTCGAAGCTTTATTCTCTACCGAGGCTGTTTTACATTATTTTCATTTTCTGAGAATATTTCTACCTATGACTTTTCTGCTCTTCTTGTCCGACCCAGTAATCATGAATTGCGATTCGTCCCCTGAGTTACTCAACAATGCAATGTTATAAGTGAAGAGCGCGTTACTGTATATGGTACTGTCCATTAACTCGTATCCCTAACTCTTCCCAGCATAGGCCTCTGAAAACCTCCTGTAAGTACGTGGTAAATAGCATTGAGGAGGTCGTATTCCCTTGTTTTAAATCCCTCTTTTTTAGTATTCTGTCACTTTTTTTACTGAGCACTATGGTGGCAATTGATGTGCTGTAGAGTTCTTCCACGATGTTTATATATGCTTCGTCGACGCCCGGATTCCTCATTGTCTGCCTGACTGTTGTTTTCTCTACTGAATTCAATGCCTTCTCGTAATCTATGAAAGCTATGTGCGATCGTTGAGTGTATCTTGAGCAGTTTTCTGTCACCTGATTGATAGTATGAATGTGGTCTATTTGACTATCTCGAACGAAATTCTGCTTGAGACTTCGGTTGATTTTATTTTAATGTCTCTGTTACGTTAGCAATAACTTTTGTAAATAGCTTGTATGCGACAGAGAGTAAGATTGTGCTAGCAAAACTGGCCATACGGTTTACGAAATGTCTCCTGACGGAGAGAGTACCAGACTCTTTAAAAAGGCTAACATCCTCTTACATCACAGGAAAAGGGACGACACAGAATTGAATTACAAGCCGAAAAGCGTACTCTCCATCGAATATATACCATTATACAAATAAAAGTTTGCAACATAGGATAGACATTTCTTACTTTGAATCAAGCGTTTGCAGATGTCAGTCTGGGAGCGATGGTGGTGATGGTGGAGGCTCGCGTCCACTTTCCTGCCTCTCCGAGCCATGAAGAAGCGTCATGATGCCATGATGAACCTTGTTCATCTTAAATGAAAAAGCTTCTTTGTTAAGTACCGAGTTTAGAGCGAGAAAACGCGCAGCAAAATAATAGTGTAACAGCAGATAGATGAGTGCGAAACAATTAACGGAGTGACGCAAGCTGCAGAGGTGCACGTGCATTACTCTATAAATTACGATGTCCACTACGGTGCATCAATGGTGCTCGTTTATTAAGCTAGGCTGCCGACGCGAAGGTCACGGCTTGAATCCCGGCCACCGCGGTCACATTTCAACAAAGGCGGAATGTCTGAGGCCGTGTAATGTGCCAAGTTAGTGCACGTCAAAAAATATGAGATGGACGAGGTTTCCGTAGCCCTCACTGAAGCGTCTCTCATAATCATATTGCTGATACGGGACGTAAAACAACATTCTTAATATATACAGAACATTCAACGTTTATATAGAAACTAGCCGACGTCGTCCAAAAGTTAACTAGCAATTAGTGAGGACTTGTAATGTCATTGAACTTCCTTCCTAATTACTGTGTCTTCATGTAACTTCACCTTTCTGTTAAGATAGCGTGTGTGTCAATTTGTTGAAAGCACAGCCGCGCTTCACTAGTGGTTCGACGTCCCCTTTTCAACAACCCCCATCGTTAAGTCCATTTTGCGTCGCTCCGCGTAAGCATGACCTAAAACGAATTCCCATCTTACTTCAAGTCTGAGATTCGATTCTGTTGAAGCTAAACAGACCCCGAATGTTATCTGTCATGGCTGTCTAGAATGTTTGGAGCTACAATGCTGACCCAATGGTCCCAGGGTTGAATCCGGGTGAAGGCGACCGCATTTTCACTGTAGGACAAAATACTTTGAAGTCATTGTACTATGATATAGGTACACGTTAAATAACCCCAGCTTATTCAAATTTCCGGATCCACCTACTACGGCGTCTCTGATAATTACTTGACGCGTTTGTTGCGTTGAACTCCGTTATTATTATTTTATATTAGGGTAATGCGTTTCTATCAACTATTTAGAGGCAATTCTTCACTGGTGGTGCGTGACGGGGTCAATTTGGTGATAGTCTAAAAACATCACTTACATTTGAGACAGTATACTCAGCAGCGCAGGAATAAGAAGCAGGCAGATGGGCCACGATTGCAGCAGCTGGATCCAGTCGCTGTGCATAAGGATGTTCAAGCAGCCGTCCATCCAACGTCGCAACTCGAACTTGGCCAGAGCTTGAGCCACGGCACCAAACAGAAAAATCAGGTTGCTTCTGGCGCTTGCTGCCAGATTTACAAATCAAACAAGACAAACAAAATGGGCACACTCTCTTGTAAATGGTCATCAATACACACTTGATTGACTCCGTCATTGGAATAACTTCTAGGGTACTTCTATAAAGATCTTTTTTGGACCACATATAATCTTTACGTGACTGTGTAGTAGAACATCTGACTGCCACGAAGAATTTCTGGGCTCGATTTCACTTCAAACTTCTGATTCTAACATTTTCCATCCATCATGATTTCTCACTCACAACTGGTCCCGTGGCATGGTCAAATACTCGCTGCATTTGAGCTGTCGGTGGGATAAGTTGCACTTGATGGTTCGCATAAATGCATGAAATTACAGCCTCATCTAGCGAACGTAGAACTTATTTATATGCTAACACAATTTTCGACATTCTATGTGTTCGGCGTACCATATTGCCATACTTGCCACCATGTTGTCGCCAAGCATAGAGGACAGTTTACATACATACCAATCTAAAAATATCGTAACCCACCGACAAGCCTTGTGTTGGGTCCAGTGGTGGTGGCATTGAGCTTGCCGTCATCGACAAAGTTGCCATTCTGAATGATTCGTTTGCTGCCTGGTCCGCGGAAAAGATTTAGCAGGCTTCTACCTGCTACAGCACTGTTCGTATACAGTGCTAGCTAGCCTAAGCAGAACCATGCAGATTCAGATATAGATCCTGAAATTTTGGTCCACATTTTGTTCTTCTTCTTGTTCGCCTGTTAGCTGTGGCGCTTACCCACTGTGGAGGATTGGCCAAGCATTGAGTGGTTTCATAAAATGGTATGAACTTCTAGAATAATGTAGGTTAAATAATATAAGGATTACAGAATGTCTAGAAAATTATCGGGCTGGATCTAATATATATATATGTATATATGGGTAAAAATAAAAAAATAAACATTTTTGGCCTGCATACATGATAAAATGCTTCTTTACCATCTCGCCTGAATTTTCAATCTTTGTTGTTGTTGTTTGCTTGTTTGTTTTCAGCACAAGATTCAGGAGGGATCAGAATTTATTGTCATTTTCATTTTTTATGGGAAACACTGTAATAAAGCAATCAATAGGCAAAGAACCATCAGCACAACCCAGAAAGTTCAGCTACGCAATTCGGCTCAGTGTGAAATGTACTTTGTTGGTGTTGTGGTTGCGTCTTTTGTTGTCTTTTTTAAAGATAATAGTCTTTCTTGGGGACCTTCGACGCAAAAAATTTTGGTCTGTCTGTATGTCTGTACATTTGTTTGTTTGTCCACTCTTGACGGCATCGGGTACTTGAAACGGCCATCACCATCCGCAGCGCCCACATATGTTGCTCAAGGTTGAGCGTTCATGCTTGTGCAATTGTTAATTGAAAAGCAAGTATTGCGCATATTTGAGGCACCATTACAACGCGTATATATTCTGCATGTGCGTCTTTTACTAGAAAATGCATACATAAGTAATTTTAAAGACCGTAGCTCTTATCACGCTGCGCTGATCATGCAACGCTTGCACGGAAAGGCGAGTGTTTCCAACGCTTTCCTAAGACGAGACGGTGGTGGCACCTACCCATCGCCTTGCGTTCTACACCTTATCACCTCTGAAATGGGCGCGCACACCCATCTCACAGCCACGCGCTTTGTTTTCTAAGAAAACTACCAGATGGCACTCAAGTCTCACGTGTGACGTGGCTTGATGCTTTCGTTCGCCTCCGCTGCACGCTCGAGGCACTTTAACGATGCGCTTCCAGAATAACACTTACTGACTTTCTTGCGCGTAACTTATAATATATGTCTTGTTCTTTCTCTCCACATGCAAGATTATCGTCTTTCGACGATACTTGCAGAATAACATGCAGATACGGGAAAAATTTTTTAGTCCACCTCAGTGTTAGCTACATGTGCCTGTCCGGCGTAGCGCCATGACTCAGTGCTGCGAGGTCGACACATTTGACTACTGGCTAAATGTGCCGGTAGTTCTATATGACTCAGTAGTTATTCTATTGTTACTGTATGTTACAGAATGAACATCACCTCAGATGTCACATCTGACTGACACATGATTATTAAGAATAATTTTAAATCACATGAAAATACTCTTGCGATTAGAGTAAGTGACAACAAACAGGGCATGTATACTCTTTTGCGTTTCATAGCCGTCTGCAACAAGGCAGGCGATAAACGAAATCTAGGCTTTGCGCGCTTGTCGGAATTCATTACCCTAGGACGTAAAGTTGTAAATAATAATGAGGCAGCGCTCTGTGATCAATACTTGTGGTATCACACATATCATAGTAAAATTATATCAAACGTATGATTCACAAAGTTGTGCGTTATACGCGAGTTCATAATTTACTGCATGCTCGATATGATGTCACGTGAAACTGGGAGCTACTGAGAATACCCGGAGTTGCAGTGCTGAAAAAAAACGCAATATGACTATCTTCAGCCAAAAGAAAGAGAAATAAAAATGCTCATTATCTAGGTGTTGAATAGAGCTGGCAACACTGTCTTGTTTTCTGGCGAGGCAAAAGTCCAGGCATCTGACCTCACGGGACGGTCACAGATAGACAATATTCACGCAGAAGACAACAGCGCAGGGTTTTTCCTGCAGGGGGCACTGTCCGACAGGCATTCCTGTATGGTGACAGCCACGCATACCAACTGACGGGTTAATTTGCTACACGCAATCAAAATGAGCAAGCTAGCCCACTTCCGCACGTAGAGACTTGCCAAGCTTTGACATCGAATACGGCAATATGGTTCGCTGCTGAGGCCATAATAATGATCTATACAGGCTGTAGAGACATGCTGAATGACCAGCCTCCAGCGGACCAGCCTCCAGCGGACCAGCCTCCAGCGGAATGACCAGCCTCCAGTGGAATGATTTACATTTCATGGTCCTGCAGCTCTTGCAGTGGTTTCGTTCACATCGCACGATGCAAACCTGGTATAGTATGACATGATGCATGGCGAACACAAGCGACAGACCCTCACAAGAAAATCATGACATGCATGTCATGTAACATCACTACATGCCACGCTTATGATGCGCTCGTGGCCGTTTTTCTAGCGTCGCATATAGCAAATTAAGTCTTATACAGTACGTGAATGGATGACGAAGGTATGCGACTAGTGTAAACATGATAATAAAGAGATGCGTGTCAAGTGAGAAGATGACTACATGACACACTAATAATGAACTCGTGGCCATTTCGCTAGCTTCACTTATACCAAATTTGGTATTACGGGACATGAATGGATGACGAAGGTGTGATCCTGGTGCAAACATGATAAACAAGAGGTGCATGTCATATAACAACATGACTACATGCTACGCTCATGATGCGCTCGAGGCTGTTTCGCTAGCTTCACATGTACCAAACTCGGTATTTACGTGATGCGACGGACGGCATAGGTAAATGACACATCCAAATGCGTGTCATGTAACAACATGACCACGTGCCACACTGATGATGCGCTCGTGGCCGCTTCTCTAGCTCGAAGTAGTAGCTTCACAATGCCAAATTTCGTATAATGTGACGCCAATGAATGACGAAGGTATGTGATTGTGCAAACTGATACTCGTGAGATGCGTGTCATGTAACAACATGACTACATGCCACAGTCAAATCGCCAATACATTTTCACGTGACGCGGTGCGCGTGCTCACCCGCGTTCATTTCGTCGCGCCACGCCAGGCGCCGGTCCTGCCAAATACTCGCACGCGCGCGTCGCTCTTCGTTACTTTGGCGCATGCGCGTTTCAGCACGTCTGGCGTCCCGCCATCACGAAAGAGGGCGACGCAGTGTTCTCTGGGTAACGCGTCGGCGCGAAATGCAGCATGTAGCATTTCGCGCCGGTTACCATCGGGCCGTGCCGACGGACGCTGGTCGCGCCTGGCGTCAGGCTAATGAGTGGTAGTGGTGAAACGTATTTATTTATTTATTTATTTACATGAAATTTCCTGCGGAGAAGCTCCGAGTTGTCGTAGATGCTTGGCTTGCTGTAGGGGGGGGGCCCTTAGTCCAGGGCTCCGCTTGCAGCAGCCACTCTGCGGGCCCGGTTGATCAGACTCAACTGATCATCCGTGGAGGTTCTCGCTGGCCAGCAGCTCCTCCCATCGCTCCGCTGTTGGATTTTGTACTGGTTGTAAGGCTGTAATGGCCTGACACTCCCACGTGACGTGGTACAGAGTGGCTTTAGCTGAGAACCATGGGCAGAGAGGAGAGTATGCCGAGGGGTGCATTTTACTCAGGATGTGCAAATTTGGAAACGTGCCTGTTTGAATTTGCCTCCAGCTGACCGATTCCTCTTTATTAGGTGTTCGGTGTGGTAGCGAATAAGCTTTCCTAAGTCCTCTGTAATGGTTTAGGATGGCCGAATAGTCGCAAGGGACCGGAACGAGTTCCTCAGGGGCGGAGTTGGAAGATGCTCGGCTCGCATAGGCTAATGAGTGGTCGCGTTTTGCTAACATAGCGTCGCTGTGCCCAGCTTGCACGTGCGTCAACTGCTACATTGGAGTATATTGTGTCCTTCATGATGCGCTCACGGCCGCTTTGCTAGCTCCACTTATACCAAGTTTGGTGTTACGTGGCGTCAATGGATGATGAAATATAAGACGGGTGCAACCAAGAAAATCCTCAGACGCGCGTCATCTGAGAACATGACTATGTGCTACGCTCATAGCGTGCTCGCGGCCGTTTCGCTAGCTCCGTATATACTAAATTTGGTATCGCGTGACGTGAATAGATGTCGAAGGTGTACGACACATCCAAACGTTAAAATCATGACACGGAAGTCATGAACGACATCATTTACCTCCACCTCGTAACGTTGTGCTGATTTTAAAGTGACATATCAACATTTCTCATTCGTGCTTCGCATATGATCGATTCCCACTGTGCGTGGGATCTGCTATTTTTTGTTTAGGTTTAAGATCAGTGCCAAGAAACTACTGCAGAGCAGATGGAGGTAGCAGCGGCCTGAAGTGGATCCCTTCATGGAAGCCTTTGGCCTGGCCCTACTGAAGAGTATGGTAGGAGATCGCTTTCAAGGAAATAAAAGAAAGCGCGACAGAAAGACCAACCAATGGCATCTATCACCCCACTAGTTTCTTCTCACAACTACAGTGAAACACGGAAGAAGAAGAAAAGACGACAGAAAAAGAATAAGAGGACCACAATTTACCACCTAAACATGCAAGGTGGCTGATGAGAGGAAAAATGGGAAGAACTGGTCATGGTTATCGTAACAAATGATGTGTCGGCTGCTTGCTTAGCCGAAACCCATCTGCGAGACTTGGAGAAATTGCCACCTCAGGCTACGTATGAACTGGGCTCAGCCAACAAAAAGGTGAGCGCAAAGGAGGTGATTCGGGGTTTCTGCATATAGTGGACTCCCAGTGGTACAGGCTACAATTTGGCTGCTGAAAACACATGTGGCTAACTGGGAAGATCGGCAGACACAAGGTGGCACTGGGCCTCGTCCAACTGTGATCTGGCAAAAATGGATATGACAAGAATGTGGAAATGTTGGCATGCATGAAAAATGACATCCTAAACATTAATACGCCTATACTGATTGTCAGCGACTTCAACCCGCGTATTGAAGAGCTCGATAGGGTCACAGACAAAACTGGAAAACTCATTTTAGACTGTGTAGAGAAAATAGAGCTCGTCATTGTAAACACCACCGAAAATTGCAAAGGCAAAATAACCTGGGTTGCAAGGACCAATACATCATGCATAGGCTATTGCCTAATCTCGCCAGGCTTTCTCCCGCTACTAACCAACACGCACGTGGACGCGAACAGAGAAGAGAGCATAGGAAGTGAGCATCACAGTATAAAATTGCGATTTGGAGCTTAGGCCTACCGCACCCAGCTTTCTGAAGCCCAGACTGGCTATCGGACACTCACGGATGCTGAAATAAAGGAAGGTGGCTGGTTGAATAGAAGAGGAGGCAGTCCAGAAAGACATGGAAACTTTTGATGATTTCCACACCTAGATAAAAACATGATAGAGAAAGTGGGCAGCAAACACAGGCCCTCGAGAGGCCCACCGAGACAAAATAGGAAGGTGTGCTGGGACAACGACATGGCAACGGCTCTAGCTCCACGTAAACAGCTCTGCCGACAACATGGATTTGCGCTCCGGCTTGGTGCTGATGAGGCGGAGGTCCAGGACCTGTGGGCTCATTATCTAAGGACCAAGAAATCAATGTCTACCTTGGTCCAAATCCGCATAAGAACCATAAAGCACAAGATACTAAAGGAAATAAAAGTGACTGGTCGAGATGTAGGGAAGAAATTCTGGAGGCATATACAGGGTCACAAGTCGACAGTCCAACCATGGACAGATAGCCTCCGGGATACCGAAATGGGGCTGGAGTACAGAGGTGAGGCATGCCTCCACTTCATCGCGGAACATATGGCAAGAAAGCTCAGGTCACAAGCTGGGCAGTGTATTGACTTGGATGAGAGACCACCATATCCTGACCTGCCACAGTGTGATGGTATCACTGAGAGAGAGCTTGACTAGACCCAAAAGCGACTGTCTGGTACATCAGCGGCTGGGCTGGATGGAATTCCACCTCTGCTGCTGAAACGAATTGGGAAGAAGACTCGAGAGCACTTGCGAGACGCACTCAACCATTTCATCCTGTCTGGGAACATAACGAGAAAATGTAGGTACGGCCGCATAAGGCTCATCCTCAAGAAAGGGTTGACAAGTCTCTCCCTGACAGCTCTTGACCCATCACCATAACCGCAGCCATATACAGACTGTTTGCCCATATCGTGCGAGCAAGGTTACAACGGTGGGCCGAGGCTGAGGTCCTAGGAGAACTACAGAACGGTTTTCGGCCTAGCAGATGCCTGGAGTACAATCTTTTTGTGGTCACCCAGGCAATGAAAGTCGCTCAAAAGGAATCCCGTATGGTCTTTCTGGCTTTTCTGGACATATCACAGGCATACGATGCTGTTTATCAGGCTAATCTGTTGTCGACACTGTTTCAACTAGGTGCGGCAGAGGAAGTGGTGACACTGCTTAAAGCCCTCTACATCGACAATCAGGCAGTTGTACAGTGGAGACCAATGTATTCGCACCCGATCAAAGTGCCCAGGGACCTGCGACAAGGTTTCCTCATGTCACCACACTACTTTTCATGCTCCATGTTGCAGGTATAGAGCATCATCTGACAGAGAGTGGGCTTGGCTTTGACCTGAGCTACATGGAGGAGGGCAACATCAACATACGACACATCCCGGCCCTGTTTTACGCCGACGATATTGTCCTCCTGGGGAACAACCTTGGTGAGCTGCAGGACATCCTGAACATACGCCTCCCCCCTTAAGATCCCAGAGCTCTCCATCCAAGGAAAACTCCTAGCTTGGACCATTGAGTGCAAGTATCTGGGGATATCAATCACATCTGCCCCAAGCTACCTGCAGATCGATGAGATAGGCCTAGCGGCCAAGACGGAAGCACGACAATCCTTTCTCGGCACTAAGGGACTGTGGTCGTTCAACCGTTTCGAGGTATGCAGAGTGCTACGAAAAGGACTGGCAGTGCCGGGCCTCACGTTCGTGAATGTGGTACTGTGCCTGTCGTCGGGCACACGACAGGCTCTGGAGACCCGACAGAGGGAGGTCGGCTGCATGGCTATTGGCACACAGAGGTGCATGCCAAATGAGGCCGTCCAGGGCGATGTTGGTTGGTCCTCCTTTAAAGTGCGAGAGGCCATGGCAAAAATATCCTACGAGCGGAGATTAAGCGGTATGTCCGATGACTGCTGGGCCCGGCAGATGTACAAGTACATCCACCAACGATCCCGTAACACCAAGGGGGCAACTCGAACAAAAGTCCTCACCGAACGGTTTGGCGTCGAAACCACCCGACTCACAACCATCCCACAATCTGGCAAAAGACACAAAGTGAGGGCGCTGTCAGTATACCGTACAAACAAACAAACCATGGAACCAGAACCGTTCCTCGACAAATCCAGGGGAAGTAGTCTCCTCTCATAGGCCTGTGGTGGTGTCCTCCAAACGCGCCATGCAGGCCAAGTTCACCCCGATAATGCCGACGACCTGCCACCGCCGCAACACGGTCGAGGAAACCATTCAGCACGTTGTGCTCGAATGCACTGGCCTGTAGCCCGGGCCTCCGCTCGAGCAGACGGATTCCAGTTCCCCCAGTGCCTTGGCGACAACGCTGGGATTCCGCGTACAGAGTGCGCCCCCTAACTGGAAAGATGTGGAATTAACGAAGTGATGGCTGGAGCACTGGTCGCTCACCAGAAATCCGCCAGGTGTCCCCGAAAGTGCAGGCAACTAGAAGTTCTTCCTTTTAAAGGTCCGATCCTGGCTGTATATGCTCGTTGACCGCCCGTTTCAAAAGGTAAGACCACAGTTATCATCATTATCATCGTCATCATCATTAGACAGATACATCTGTCGCTCTGGTGTGGGTCAATGCAACTCAGCGATCACTTATCGTGCTGCAATGGTACACAGGTGACACGCAATCCTGACCTTTCTTATTTTGTAGTTCTGAAGAAGCCGTCCACTTTGAGCCACAATGCCCCTTCATTATTGACTTCATTCACGTATTGAAGCCATTGCTAGACCTGCTTGTCACGAGCCATCATAAATCAGACGCACATTCCTAATTGACTCGCTATCATTTCGTGATAAACTGTCATAAATAAATAAATAGAGAAAGTATGCCGGAATGGAACATAGGTATATTTAGTAGGTATTGTGAGCTGTAAATGCAGCAAGTGGGGCACGGTTACTACTCGCCCAATTTTTTCAATTATATGTTCGTTTGCACTTCTGCAAATGCATATTAAATTTTATAACTGTTCTATATATTGAAGGAAACATAGGATGACCCAATGGTATTCTTGCGAGCCGGAGCGAAAACACAGATATGCACACACCTACTGGAATCAGCGTTAGTAATTCAAATGGTTTAGATTGTAGTTAGCGCATACTTTTTTAGTTTATTTTTATTTCGTTTACACCTACCACAGGCTCGCTTATTCTATTGTTACATTGCGAATAATTTTCATTCACCACTTAAAGGCGAAGAAGGCCTGAAATAATAAAGTTCAAATATTCCAAATTAAAATTAATTAAACTTTGTAAATAATTCCCGTGTTCAGTTTTCATGTGAAAAACTGTTGAATCATGTGGGTTCTAATTTTGATAGTAAAATGTTTAAATTGTGAGAACTGCGATTTCAGGAAGGGTCATAAAACTTAAATCAGTGGTCTAAACACCTGAGGCACGAATCAGTCAATGCAAGAAGCTTTAAAGGGCCCTTAAAGTACACAGAGGTCGAAGTATATATAGTTGTGGTGTTGCAGTTGTGCCGGAGACCACAGTGAACGCTAGCGTAGCTATTCAATTCGTGGTTGCTTAGAAAAGGAAGAACGCACTATTTTCTGTAGGAAATGGGAGGAGGGGGACATAAAAGAATATTGGAAAGCTAAAGTTAGATAAAGAAAAAAAGACAGGCAAGCGACAGAAAAAGGAGATAGGAAAGTGGGGATCCGGTCGACGAAGTCCGAGGACGGGACACTACGCGGCGAGGGCTTCACGGCGTCAGGAGGTCGCGGAGGGTGAACCAGTCGGCGAGAGCTACGCTGGCGTCTGAGATCGCGGGTGGCGCAACCGCTCAGCTTGAAATCCTCCGAGCAACTCCCTGGCGTCGCTACAATCGTTTCCTCGCTTCGCCTTTTCCTTCGCTAGGTTGCGGTCATGGGCTCGTCTATCCACCTCTACAAGTGCCCTTCCTCAGAGTCCGAGATAGAAACGCCGAGCGTTGGCCACATGCGCGTGCATGTACTTGCGGAAAGGAGGCCCTTCTTCGTCCACTGGCAGCGTCTCGTTCGTTCGACATCAACCAATCAGGATAAAGACCTTCTTCACATAAAGAAATCATACAGGTGACGTCGTGATAGCTGTTGCCGATAGCGGATGACATGAAGAGAAGCGCGTGTCTGTGGGTGGTTTAGGGGCTCAATAAATTTTTAATCTACCGACACGCTGACGAAGGGGTAAGGCTGAAAGGGCCCGTCAGCACGTTTTTAGCATGCTAAGAAATCACGGCCGATTTCCTCCTGAGAACACGCGAGCTAAACATTATAGCACTGCACGTGATCCGGAATTTGCGATTTATTAATGCGAAGCAGCCATTTGGCTAGTCTGTGTAACGCTGTTTGTCCGTGTCTCCGTGCCAACGCGCCGCACCGCCTCCCCCCCCCCCTCCGCCGGTCAAGTCACAGCTGTCCGTTGACGTCACTCTCTTCCTCACCCGCAGAAGCTGCCTGCTCCTCCCAACGCACCTACGTAGTGTTGCTCCTCTGCCCGCTCGCAACACTCATCTCTCTCGCTTCACCCTCTCCACCACCCGCAACACTCGGCCAACGTGGAATGGAAACACTCTTTCGGCTTGTTTACTTGCGATGAAACTTACACAAAACCCATCACTACAACCAGGTCTTTGCGTTTCAAAGAAACGTTCACTCGAGTAAAGGCTACACCGAGTTCTCCTTCAAACCGTTCTTCCAGCACCCTCGCCGACGCTCGTTTCAACCGAATCCACGCCATGGGCACCACTACTGCTTCGCATCCCATCGGGCTTCCCTTCGGAGAGATGATCCATAATTGTTAAAGACAATAGTCTTTCTTGGGGACCTTCGACGGAAAAATGTTGGTCATCTGTCTGTCTGTCTGTCTGTCTGTCTGTCTGTCTGTCTACCTGTCTGTCTGTAAATTTGTCAGTTTGTCCACCCTTAGCGAAACACCAAACGGCCGACCCCATCCGCAGCGCCCACCAATATTGATCAAGGTTCAACGTTCCCACTTGTGCGTTTGTCGATTAAAAAGCCATTCTTATGCATATCAGAGGCGCCATAAGAACATGTCAATATTCTGCACGTGTGTCTTTTATTAGAAATGTTATACATAAGCAACTCTAAGGATTGTAGCGTTCATCATGCTGCGCTGACCATGGAACGCTTGCACGACAAGGCAAGTGTTTCCAACGATTTGCTAAGACGACCCGGGGGCGGCACCTACCCGTCGCCTCGAATTCTACAGCACGCGCACGTCGCCGAGCTTCGTTTTCCAAGATAACTGACAGATAGCGCTCATGTCTCACGTGTGACGTGACTTGGTGCGCTCGTTCGCCTTCGCTGCACACTTGAAGCACTCTAACGCAGCGCCACCAGAATACCATTCAGCAATTTTCTTGCTCAGAACATCAAATAAACGTTTTGTTCGCTCTCTCCAGACGCAAGACTATCATCTTTCGACGACATTTGCAGCGTAACCTGCAGATACGGGGCCAATTTTATATGCGAAGCATTTCTTTGCAAACTTCAGCGATTTAGAGCTTATCTATCCATCTATATATCTCTGTAGCCGCCTACGACTTTTAGCACTCCTGGACGTTTAGATAATGGCATCAGTACCTAACTTGGTATGACATAACATAACTGTATGAAGAACATATTTGACTAGTCATAACATGAAAATCAAACATATATGCATGAATGTCATGATTTACATTTCATGGCCCTGCAGCTCTTGCGCAGGTTTCATTCACATGGCATGTTTAAAAACTGGTATGGTATGGTATGACTGCATGGCGAACATAAGCGACAGACCCTAATATGAAAATTATGACATGCGTGTCATGTAACAACATGACTACATGCCATGCCCATAACACACTGGCGGCCGTTTCGCTAGCTTCACTTATACCAAATTTGGTATTACGGGACGTGAATGGATGACGAAGGTATGATACTGGTGCAAACATGATAAACATGAGATGCGTGTCATGTAGCAAGATGAGTACACGCTACGCTCATGATGTGCTCGCGGCCATTTCGCTAGCTTCACATCTACCGAACTCGGTATTACGCGTCGCGAACTGACGACATAGGTAAATGACACATCTAAACATGGTAAGACATGCGTGTCATGTAAGAACTTGACTACATGCCATACTGATGATACACTTGCAGCCATTTCGCCAGCTTCACATAAACCAAATTTGTTATTACGTGACGCCAATGGATAGCGAAGATATGTGTCTGGTGCAAACATGAAAATCATGAGATGCGTGTCATGTGAGAACATGACTACATGCCACCGTCAAGGCGCCAATACATTTCGACTTGACGCGGTGCATGTGCTCGCCGGCGTTGCCACGCCAGGCACTGGTCCTGCCATATACTTGCAGGCGCACGCCACTTGCTTTGACGCGTGCGCGTTTCAACGCGTCCTGCGTCCCTCCGTCAACAAAAGAGGGAGACTCAGTACTGTCTGGGTAACGCATCGGCGCGAAATGCCGAACTGCAGCATGTTGCATTTCGAGCCGGTTGCCGGCGGGCCGCGCCGACAGACGCTGGTAGCGCCTGGCGTCAGACTGACGTCAGACTGACTGGTAGCGCCTGGCGTCAGATATAAACAGTAAAGCTATATACACGAACAAGCGTGTCATTCACAGTGTAAGGTGGTGTTTTTGCATTCACCTGTGAGGACAGTTTGCTCTCGTGCTCAAGAACAATATTGTACACAAAAGACATGTTTCTAATGAAAAAAAAAGGAGAATACGCCCTCTGATTTCACTGTGGTATAAGCTCTATCCCTCCTCCACAGTAGGGGAAGAAAGGCATGGACACTGTTTTTTTATATATAATGAATCTCGTAGACCAGCGTCGGAGGAAAGCCTTCTCACCCAGCATAACTAGTTCTTCATTCAGATGCATAAGCATTAATACGTTTCTCAACCGATGCAGCACAACGACGGTTACAGCATGAGAGTGTTCGTGCAATGAACAGTGTCCTCCAAGTAGCCCTTCGCACGCCATTCAGAAATGTGATGGCTAAGATTGTGGATTTGATCATTGTCTAGCGCGTGCTTTCTAACCGATTTGAGCAGTATTTAACTGTTTGCAAGTAGTCTAGACTTCTGCATATGATTTTTATCTGTGACAATGTAATATTTTAAAGGGTAAGGAAATAAATTTGTAATTGACTTGAATATTTTGACAAGCTCAATACAACACAACGCTTCCCTAAGCAAGAGCTTGGAGCTAGACGTTTCAGATGCACGTTTAGCGCGATGACGTGTCCTATTGATTGGCTGCTGCGTGAACAAATTAATAATGAAATAAGTTCGGAAGGGTATTTCCGCTCTATTAACGTGAAACCTGGGGAGGAGCAAAGAATGCGATGTGCACTGGGGCTCGGCACAGCGAAATCTTTACCCTTTCCTGCTTTGCTCGCCACAGGTTAACTAACGCACCATCACTTTGCACAAATATTTTGTAGCGCAAGCTACACTGAACGAGGTTGACCAGCTTCGCAAGGCTTATCGAGAGCTATGATGCGCACGCCCGAGAAGCAGTGACGTCACACGGCTCCCACCGGAAACGTAGGGAAATCCTGGAAGCTCCTGAAGCGATGTGTCACTCCAGTAGCTTCCAGGCCTTCCCTCCATCCATCTGCATCTATCAGTCCATGTGTCTGTTCATTCAGTTGTTCATCCGTGCGCTCACCCATCTGTCCGTCCATCCGCCCGTCCTCAGCTCACGCTAAGTAAATCTTGGCATAGCCGAGCTAAGCCATTGCTACTTTTTCAAGAGGTATTGATTCAAATACGTTACTTCGCCGTAAAGATGCACGTTTGTGTCTCTGATTTTAGGCAAAAACCTTCAGAACCTTGGTATATTTCGTCGGTGATTCTGACACTGCTGCTAAGTCAAACAATGTTTTTCGCAGTGACTACGAACCTCTAATTCATATTATGCCTAATATGGACAATTGTAGTGTGATTTACCCAATTTTCATGGCACGTACTTGTTTATGAAAGAACGTGAAGACAACATGACATACCGACAAGCGAAGAACCTAAGGTGTTCTTTCCCAACAAAACAACTCAAATATCACGTTTCTGAAATGGAAAACGTTAAGGTCCAGATGGTATACGAGGTCGATTTAAAAAAAAAAATGGAAAGTCACTGATTCTTGACTTGGGTGTCTAGTGGTGGCACTGGCATGACAGCCTCCATGTGTCCTGGTGTATTCATTTGGTTAACATTGTGTCTCACACTCTACTGACGGATCTCAGAGGACGAAAAAACAAGCAAGCATCGTTGAGGAAAACACCACTAGGCGCCACTACTCTTCCAGCTGACAAGAATAGCATCCGCTCTTGCAATGAACTCATTCACTTACATTTTTCAGATAATCTTTTTAAAGAAATGGTTCTTATACTCAGCGAATGTGTTGTCTGATATATTAAAGTATAACTCTTAACTTGAACCAGAATATTGATTTTGTAGCAGTAAAATTTCTTAAAAGCATTCTTTTCTTAAACATCCGAAAACCAGAAAACATCCAAAAACATCTTCTACCTAAAGTACGTACCAACTATGGTCAAATGACGGCAAGATTTTCATGCATAACACTGTGGAACACGCTGCCTGTTGATTTCAAATCATGCTCAATGTACTCTTTTAGTAAGCGCTTGAAGGTCTTATTGTTAAATGACTTATTACTTGAATGTTTTCTTTTGGGTTTTTTTGTTTCAAGCAAATTGTCACTATTGCTTATATGACCCTACGTTTTTTGCACCATTTTCTTTTAACTATTGCTTTGATTTCGTCACTGTTTGCTGACTAAAAAGCTAATCCTCTTTTTACTTTTTGTTAGGAGGTTCCCCGGACAGTTTTTACTTTGGGACCTTTGATTGTTCATTCGCCATGCAAAAAAAATGTATTCATAAAAATGTATCTATTTTTAATAAACAATAACAAACAACAACAACAACAACCGGAAAATGATGCTTCATTAGAAGTGCTTGGAAGAGAAACAACAGTTTCAGTTTTTGCTGATTTTGCTGTATAAGCATCTTGAATTGGCTGGATGGTATATAATGACTTTGTAAGAATAAACGGCGCCCCGCCGCGGTGGTCTAGTGGCTAAGGTACTCGGCTTCTGACCCGCAGGTCGTGCGATCGAATCCCGGCTGCGTCGGCTGCATTTCCAATGGAGGCGGAAATCTTATTGGCCCGTGTGCTCAGATTTGGGTGCACGTAAAAGAACCGCAGGTGGTCGAAATCGCCGGAGCCCTCCACTACGGCGTTTCTCATAATCGTATGGTGGTTTTGGGACGTTAAACCCCACATATCTATCAAATCAAGAATAAACGGCGCTGGAACAGGACGGAGACGAGAAGACGCAATAGCGGTGCTAACTAACAACCATGTTTTATTGCGTTTGCAAGCCAATATACAAAAGAAAATACAACTAGTGAACGTATCAAGGAACAAGTTATCACTGAAACATACCGATTCACACTTTCGAGGGATATTTCATTTCATTTTATCGAAGCAATGGTGAAGCTAATCTGAAATCTTGTTGTCTGCTTTCTTAGATGCTAAAGGTCTCAAACATTTTTCGTTGGATGGATGAATGGATAGAAAAAAACTTTATTAAAAAAAGAAACCCTGCAGGGTTACCGGCCCGGGCTCAGGCCACCCTGACGTTTTGTGCAGTGAGGCGTAGCCTTTCCACCGCTGTCCGGGCCCGCTGGATTTTTCGTTGGCGTTGCTCTGTGTAAAGGCCCCTGAAAAACGCTATCTTTAAAGATCAATTTACAATCACAATTTTTACAGTGCTCTTCAACGTGGCTACTGTCAAACCCATTTAGCGAGTGTCAATGTTCTCGTAACCTTTCATTTGTGCATCGGCCTGTTTGGCCGATGTAGCATCTTCCGCAAACGAGGAGAATATCGTACACAATGTCCCCTCGCCGTTTAACGAAATGTTGCATGTGCTTTTTTTTTTTTGCAATACGTTGTTGCCTGATCAACATTATTCTTCTTGCAGTGGGTAGATAGCTTATGGCATGCGCTTAAAACGCCCCTGACACCAGAATTTTTTAACACCTTCTTTAGATTATGGGACACTTTATTAACATATATAAAATGAACTCACTGCTTTTGTGAGGGTGTTAATCTTTTATTTGGTTTTTTGGTGATTTAATGCTACTATTATTTGCTCAGCAACATTACAATAAATGTTTCTCTCTCTCTTAATATGTATATATCATAACATCTAGAAAGAGATGTAAATATCAACACAAAAATTTGTATTTTTGAGTGAAGCTGCGTCGGGTGTTCCTATTTTTTCGTCTTTCGCATATATTCCCCTTTGTTCTGTCTTTTTTCTTAGCGTGCGCGTTTCACAGTGACGAAATTACCAAACCGCAAAACTGCTACTTAATAAATAATAATTACTACATTGTGACACCATTTTGATTTTTCAGCTGTCACGCCACTTGTAGTGGGAGGTGATACTTCATGAATTGAAAAGTGCACATACCTATATGAGCAAGTAATATGCGTAAAAAGGCAATGACGGCATGTAAAAAAAATTGTTTCACACGTTGGAGGGGTTACAATTTTTTAAACAAAGCTCAAATATCAGCGAATTCTCGCTGCATGTTGAGTCACCCTACCGCACGGCTGTTCGAATCTGTTGGAAACATTAAACTCTCATAAATCACGCTATCAGTTTGACCTCGTGACAATTTATAATTGGAGACAATGGAACACAAGTGCAAATGAAACAACAACAAAAGAACTTGGCACTTGCATAAATAATCACCTTTCAAGAAACCCAATTTTGACCTAGTCCTGTTTTATTAGCAGGTAACGATTAGCATTTTGATTCTGCGTCATGTTTATTTTGCATGGACGAATACATGTAAATCTTCGTGGCCCTTCGAGTGCCTTTCTTCCAACGGCGATAAGAGTTATCTTCATCTTGATAAACAGTGAAAGTGGTACAATGGCGTTCGCATTCTCGACCACGTGACGTCCACGCTTATCGCAAAGAATATATTTAACTACGATGACCGCGCAGTGATAACGTACACGCAGGATACTAGGGCCATGCGAAAGTCCGACTTTAAAAGGCTCCTTCAAATGCGGAACCCGTGCACAGCGGTGGACCTTTAGGGTCGATGACAGCGCACAGGATTCAAGCATACACTCTTCAGTACGAGCGCTCTAACTTCAGAAATCTAGAGTCGGAGACAACATGGGGCTACGGGCTTTCAAGACACCAACTCCAGGACCATACCGGCCAGCTAGCAAGGGTGGCGTATACGTCGGGATGGTCGAGTTTCTGGACGTGTACGCCCGGCTCAACTCCCTGTTCATGAACCCGTTTACCACAGACACGAAGACGGGCGCCATTGCAGGCTATACCCTGGCAGTGCAATGCCGGCTCACGAAGGAAGAGACTGGATCTTCGAATGTTCTGTTCATTATTTACCTGATAGACGGTCCATGGGACAACAATGTGGTGTGGCCGTTCAGAAAGAAGATCACTCTTACACTCACCCATCCTTCTGACTACACCAAGGACATGTCCTGGCCTATACCACTGAACCAGAAAGACATGGTGAGAAAACCCGAGCCCGGCCGTGGAAACGCCGGCGCTTGCAGTGGCAAGGTGGACTGGTGTCTTCTCGACTCCGTCGGTTTCATCGTCAACAAATCGCTGTACGTTCACATCGAACTCAAGTAGCAAGATTGTGTGGTCGTGTTTTCAATGAATGTTCTCGTTTAAACGTTCAAGCGAGTGCATAGAGTAATCCTCAAGATTCCACATCGATGTTAAAACAAAGGCAGTATGATTTTTTATTCCTTTAGTATTATCATAATATGAGGCCGTTGGCTCTCTCCGTATACATGTGGAGTGAAGATTACCATGCATAGACTTGTTTGATTTCACTTAACTTTTTCGGAAGTAATTTTAAAAAAGCAAGTATCTGGCTAGAAGTGGAGTCTGCTGGATATAGGCATACTCTAAAGCGGACTTTAAATTCTAATAATGGCCAACTAAGCGACATGAAACAAACCTTGGTTTAATGGTTACAGTGTGGACTACGGGCAAATGCTGTTGGTACTCTGCCTTCATAAATCAAGCCTTATCAGCATATCTAGTCTTCTATTCAACGTGCAATGAGACATTTGTTACTTTATTTAAACATCGAATTGTAGAATTGGTGCATTGAAATGCAAATGTCAGATGAAAGTCACAATTTGAGCCAAAATTGAATCAGATACTTTATGTAGCAGCCTGGTGTTAAACCACAAAAAAAAAACTTTAAGATTCTTTAATCCTACGCCAAAGACGACCCGTAGGTGACAGCCACCTTCTTTTTCTTTTCGGTTGATTTATTGAACCTCTTCCAACCCCTATGAAAGCTTTCTTCACCTAAAGTTTTTTTTTTCGCTTAGCCTCTGCGGTTGAAGGTACGGCAGGGCTTCTGCTGCTCACGTAGTTTTGCACACCCTGCACGAATAATCTCCTTTGTCCAAGCGACAATATCATGTGTCGACGTCACCCTCTGACATCACGTGGTGTTACGTCGTGGTGACACTACAAACGCTGAGGATCTGTGACGTCACAATAGCATGATATCGTCACTTGATCGTGACCTTGATAAAAGTGGCAGTCAGTGTGATTCGGGTGGACTTTCCCAGGAAATAGAATTAAAATGCCAGCCCTACATGCTGTACTCTGATGGTAAAAAGCGCCGTCGTTGGCAGTCAGCTACTTGATTGGTTGATTGATTGATTGATTGATTGATATGTGGTGTTCAACGTCCCAAAACCACCTTATGATTATGAGAGACGCCGTAAGGAAGGGCTCTGGAAATTTCGAGCACCTGCGGTTTTTTAACGTGCACCCAAATCTGAGCACACGAGCCTACAACATTTCCGCCTCCATCGGAAATGCAGCCACCGCGGCCGGTATTTGATCCCGCGACGTGCGGGTCAGCAGCCGAGTACCTTAGCCTCTAAGCCACCGCGGCTGGGCAGTCAGTAACTTGATCAGCAGTAAATGGCACCGTAATTTTATACTTGTGACATGGAAGATTCCAGCATTATCGTTGATGGACAGGTAAGTTCTAGAACGCACTCTACTGTTCACGTTGCGTAGTCAAGCTTATCAGAATATTCTCGAACAACGTGAAAGGTTTCCAGCCATTTGGGCGCAAGGCAGTCGTTATACTTGTAATGGACTAATTGCATGAAAACCCAAAAAGTGCACTTGTCACTATGGTGACGTCATCACACCATGTTATGTTTTTTTTTTACATTGCTCGTGTTGACGCCGACGATGCCAACGCATCCGACGGTTGTTGGCTCACTGCCCTATCATCTGTTGATGCAACATATTTCACCTGCAGGTTTAGATGTATGAAACTACAGGCCTTTTATTAGAGGCATTGATTGATATGTGGGGTTTAACGTCCCAAAACCACCATATGATTATGAGAAACGCCGTAGTGGAGAGCTCCGGAAATTTCGACCACCTGGGGTTCTTTAACGTGCACTCAAATCTTAGCACACGGGCCTACAAGATTGCCGCCTCCATTTGAAATGCAGCCGCTGTAGCCGGGATTCGAACCCGCCACCTGCGGGTCAGCAGCCGAGTACCTTAGCCACTAGACCACCGCGGCGAGGCTTTTATCGGAGGCAGCGTGTGTGTTTTCAATTTTACCCACCACGGTGGTCTAATGGTTGTAGTGTTTAACTGTTGGCCCGAAGGTCACGGGTTCAAATCCTGGCTGTGCTGGCTGAATTTTCGAATTTTCGATGTCGGTAAAAAACTTGAGACTCGTGTACTCACACTTGGGCGCACGTTATTGAACCTTAAATTTTCCGAGCCCTCCATTATGGTGTTCCTCATCGTCATATTGTGGTTTTGAGACGTTAAACTGCAGAGATTGCCATATGTGCTTACTTTTACTTGCACTTCGGATATAGTCGACGTAAAATGATGTCCTTCTTCTAGTATAGAACATGAACAAAGTTTACGTATGCGTCACATGTAAAACATCTTAATCTACTGGCAAGAATGTAGTGTTGGGTCCACTCGTACTGCATTGAATTCACCACCATTTATAACACTGCCATTCCGAAGGCTTCGTTTTCTGCCCAAGTTTTCTTTGTAGAACTTCTTAGCACTGCTTTTTCTACTGAACGAGTTCGGCACTTAAGACAAAAGTCGGTAGACGTAGAGGTAGATCTAGAAATTTCGGCTAGCATACTGCTTCAATCGGGCTCCCACAGACCATGCCACCTTTCGCAAGGAGAAGACGCGTATTGTTTCGTTTTGTCGCCTAAAAAATCTTGGCTCATACCCTCAAGGGGAATGTAAAGCTATGATCACAGATAAATACACTGAAAACGAAAATTGAAGTTTCAGTTATACGGAAACAATGAATGGAAAGTAAGCCCATAATACACTATTGACTATGTTAGAGCATCTGTACACATTTCTGTGGGCTTTGTGTGTTTGCTAGTTCTGTCGATTAGCGGCTATGCATCAACAATATGTACTGTGCTTTGTATGAATGGGTCCTTCTGGCAAATAAATGGGTCTTCACTTAGTTTTGCAGCGTACTGTTGGATATGATGTCATTGCTGAAGGGACTAAGTGTACACAAGTCATTCGTTCTACAGCAGTCCATGAGACTTCTCAAACTCGCAATTTTTTTAGCTCGAAATGAGCATAACTAAAAACGAGGCTGCACTATTCCTCCAGATTGAGGTTTTTATTCTATTTACACTAAAGCAAGACATGAATGACTATGGCAAGCAGACATTAAACTACAATGTAAGAAATGACACTGGCTCTGACACTAAACTCCCCCTAGTTCATAACACTTCTATTTCGTGTGCGTTTTACTTGCAACAAAATAAGAGTACCTTGAAATAAAACGGCGCAAGATGTATGCTTTTACAAGGAATTTTCAATAGATGGCGTCTGAAAAAATTCACATAATGATGGTTTTCTGAAGTACCGAAGAACTGATTCTAATCATTGCATAAACAAGGCATCTTAATTGTCACCAAGTAATTCGCAGACGTCCCCACAGACGTTTCAGTTGCTGTAATTCAATTAGAAGTCCTTAAGGAAAAAACATTTGAGTGGCCATGAATCGGGTATTTATGCGCATGTCCTCCCCACAACTGCCTCTGCTACTATCTGTATCAGAACGTTAGCGAAGCATCGTTTTAAATATTAATCTTTCTACATTTGGTTCCACCTTCCTTGCCATAGCTGTTTGGAAGTTCCACATTTGCCTCCTCCTATACTGCGACAAAGCAACGAAGGAGGACTTGATGTTGTTACTCTAGGGTGTGCAGACGTGTCATTGGTGGCTCTTCTTTCGATGAAGCACATTCGAACCACCTCTACGTTTGACAAAATTTACCGGCGATGGCGATGTATTGTAGGCCTACTTAGAAGGGAAATGAAAAACTTGTTATTTACTGTGTTTAATCAAACGGACGGATCGACGGAAGCATGGACGGACGGACGATCGCATGGACGCTTCGCCCCACTCTTCATCATTCATTCCGTCAATATTCTGTGAATGTTTTCTATAAATCGAACGGGAACGCATAAGCAGCATTTTATTATGTCTTGTAAAGCACGAAACGTGATATTCTTTATCAATGTTTTTTTTTTAGTACTAGTTCATGGTACTCTTTGCGTCATTTGGCTCGTCAGTGTTTCTGAAGGATGCGGTTTTGGAAAGCCTTTATTCAATTCAAATGTCAGCAGTTTAGTCTGATTCTGTTTGAATAGATTTCTAATAGCCGATAAAGCACAGGCATCTCCTTCGGAGGGTGCCGTGGTTGAGGATTCTGGCCGGTCTATTTGGACAAGAAAGGGTTTCAAACATGGCCAAGTTCGCTGAAGCAGATACATTGAATGATTACTTGAATGAGATCCAAGTCGTGAAATTCGCTTACACTAGGCTCGTTATAACAGTGCACACACAAAAGCTAAAGACTTTCAGATGATTAGTATGTTGCCTCATGCGAATTATAAACGCAGCTTTATGTTGGGCAACTCTAACTGTGCTTCGAAATTTGGCTATTTGCTGTTATAGCAAAATAACATGCGTTACATACCGCGACAAAAAGTATACCGGCACTCGAGGGCTACGCACAACCACCTATACATTTAAAGCATCGCGAACCAAGCGAAACGATGACAGCCCATATAATAAAACCGAAGTCAACCGCAGGGCACGAGCCATCCCTGCATGCACCCGTCATACCATGATGTTTTACGATGGGGCAACGGGAACTGTGGTGTTTTGGCTATGTGCAGCTGTAGCAATGTAACATTGATTACACATTGCCACAAAATCTGCCGGTGCTCGAATCCTACGCACAACGCCATTAATCGCAGACGTCATGAACCAAAGGCAACGATGACCGCGCCGTTGAGACTAGCGAAGCGAGAGCAGTGCATCTGCCAGCCCTGCAGGCGCACGAGCTCCGACCGAGGGACCAGCGCGCAAGACGGAGAAAGGAAGGCAGGTTGGATGCCATTGGCTCCTGATATCGACAGACTCCGTGTTCGCTCTCTTTCACTCTCGCTCGCTGTATCGGTTACGACGACCTCGGCGAAACTACTCGGCGCAAGAACGGGTGCAAAGAGCTGTGCTGTAGAAGACAGTGCCTCATTTGGGTCACAAGTATACATGTAGTTCGCTAAGGCGTGCAAGCTTGGACTCAAAAAAACATGACATGTAAACGATCCCTGTCAAATAAAAGGACGTGTTGCAGCGGAAAGGAAAGCAGACACCACCACTTATCTGCGCACGCGTTCTTGCCGATAGGGCTGTATGTCGATTATGCAGGTGTGCTGGTCTGCGCGAAGGGTAGGTGCTTCGGTATTGCGTATGTTCTTCACGCGTGCACTTCTATCATCATCAGTGTGCCAGACCTCAACAATTATGCACATTCATTCATTCTAGTACCTACATAGTACTGCACGGTCATTTGATTTGGTGTGCTCTCGCACTTTGGACAATGAAAGCAGAGATTACATGGTGAATTTTCGGCACCATTTATGTGCCGCTAAGCACTAACACAACGACCTGTCTAGCCTACGTAAAAGCAGCCGCATTATAAACAAATTCCATATGCCAGGCCAGTTCAGCAGCCTCTAAATTTTTGTCGTATATTTTACAGGGCAAACGTGCTTTCAAATTTTGCCTATTACCTGCTAATAACTTCTCCACGTGGTGGTGCATGTTTTATCTACCTTACTGGCCGCTACAAAAAAAAAGGTCATATTATCTTCCGACATTATTTGGAGTTTTCGGACAAGCAATGAGTGTATGGAATACATGACGCTCCTGAGTCTACAGCCATGCCCCGCCGCGGTGGTCTAGTGGCTAAGCTACTCGGCTGCTGACCCGCAGGTCGCGGGATCGGATCCCGGCTGCGGCGGCTGCATTTCCGATGGAGGCGGAAATGTGTAGGCCCGTGTGCTCAGATTTGGGTGCACGTTAAAGAACACCAGGTGGTCGAAATTTCCGGAGTCCTCCGCTAAGGCATCTCCCATAATCATATGGTGGTTTTGGGACGTAAACCCCCACAAATCACTCAGTCTACAACAGTAAACATGTTTAGCGTAAGCCGGGGGGGCTTGGGGCGCATGTAAAGTTGATGGAAAGGGATTATTACTACGTTATGCCTAGTTCACACTGAAACATCCGCTTTCTACAGCGACCGAAATTACCCTGCCGCCGAAACGCAGCGTCGTTCGCACTGGACGCGCCCCGCGCCGCCGAATATGCCATCTACCACAGGGCAAACAAGGGATGGATGCGCTGTCACCCGGTTGTTGTCGCGGCTCGTAAACGCCACTACGCTATCTTGTGGCGTATACATCGATGATTCCCGTACGCAGGAAGCAATAAAAGACATGATTGATACGTGGGGTTTAACGTCCCAAAGCAAGAAAAGACAGTACGGCTTACTTTGCTGGCAAGTGGCTGTCTTGTAATGCACGAATAGCAGAAAAACTACCGACGCCAGCGGCGTTGGTGGGTTCGTTTTGCTCTGCAAGACCGCAACAAGCTCGGTCGCGCCAACAGCAAGCTCGGTCACCTCTTTCACGAAATACGGAGGCGAAGTAAGCACAGAGTAGTTTAAACTCCCATCGGTTTCAACATTCAGTTACGTGCACTGCGGCATAACAAGTAAGGCTTGGCCGCCATTTTTCGAAATTCCTTGACTAGCGCTCCTATTGGTCCGCGGTGACTGATTCGGCGGCAGAAGCCGCAAAAATCGGTCTTCTATTCGCCGATGCGCGTTAGACACCCCGCCCTTTTCCACGTGCGTTCGTGTGTCCTTTTTTCAGGTCACGTGGTAATTTCCGGCCGCAAAATGCCCTGCTTTCTCGCACGCCTCGGTTGTTGCTTCCATCTGTCGACGTGTGGTTTTTGGGGCGCAATTGTTATTATTGTTCGAGAAAAGCTTACGGCGAATTCGGCACACTGTTTTGACACTTGATCGTTAACAAGCTTATCAAAGCATTTAAGAATGCCTGGGAGCAGCGCTTTCGAAAGCTGCTACCGGCTAAGAACGGGGAAAGCGTTGGTTGCTATGAGAACATATTCGAAGCGATGGGCTGTGCCAGCACACATTACGATGGGAGCGATTTGGTACCCCAGAATCGCAACCGCCTTTTTGAAATAAACGCCCCCTTGGTTTTTGCTAATGTCGTTTCTAAAGAAAACATTTACGCCGCCCCTACATACACAAAATATTGCAACATATTTCGCATGATTGTTGTAAGAGGCTCATACACAATAACGTTTCCGAGCAAATTTTATTTGGCATTTAATTCGCGTCTTAGTGCTCACATGAATCCACCAGCGCTATTGACTCCGACTGTTTCAATGGCGCTCATCACTTACCATTAGATTCAATTTTAATAGTTCTTTATTGGAAGTGTATGTTGTTGTTGCTTTAACTTGTACTTTTGTAACGCTGCATGCACCGAGCCTTGAGTTATGTCAGCGTTAATTATATGTTCTTTTTTTTGTATTACGAAATTGCTGGCATGCATGTTTTGTACAATTTCATAAGAGTGAATTGCGACCTCTTTTTTTTTTTAAATTACAAAACGCTTGCATGTTGTTTCGATCGCTGGCTTTCATCACGCTTAATAAGCTTTATGAAAAGCTGCCCCTATACATTGATTGTGCACAAAGACTAGGTTCAATAAAAAGAAGTGGAGGTGCTCAAGAAAAATTTTGGAAAAATGTGAAGCAGCAATATGGTTGCCACTGGGGTCACATCGGCGTAAAATAAGGCTCACATGAGTCACTGCGCATGTATTGCATGGCTGCATGTAACTATGTATTTCTGCACACCTGCACGTCACGTATTCTAGCATGCGCCAAGACGATGAAAAGAAATCTGAACAGCTGTTTGCCTTCGTTTTAGGGGCGAAGCTTCTTATGTTACAGCCGTTAAATCGCGGAAATAGCTATACTTTCTCACTTATGCTTGCTCTTCAGATATGGTCAACGAAGAATGAATTCCCATATATATAACAAGAACAGAGGAAGTTACCATACGCACCACGTGTGAAACATTGTAATACACCAAGAACGCTGTAAAGTTGGGTCCACTCACACTGCATTAAATTCCCTTCCATTCACAACAATGGCGTTCTGGGGGCTTTGTTTTCTGCCCAAGTCTTATTCGCAGAACGACTTAGGCTAGCACATCTCTGTCTGCCGCACCGCTCTTTCTACTCTTCTACTTTCTACTCGACGCTTACTAACCAAAGTCGATAGACGTAGGTGTATATCCTCAAATTTTGGCTAGCTTGCTCCTTGGTTTCATCTCTTACCCACTATGCCGCTATTGGAAAGAATGGGGCGCATAATACAAAAAGAAACATTGAGACATCAAGGCCAGGGTCAGAGAAGAATGCATGGCTTTAGAAATAGAAAATCGAGAACTCAGTACTACGAAAAAAATGAAAAAAAAATCATTCCTAATACGCTTTTAACCCTATGAAACGTTTTGTACACATTTCTGTTGGCCTCGTGCTTTTGCTGGTTTTGAGGGTTAGTGGCTAAAAAAGAGCAAAGGACATTTTTCTTTAGATGAATGGAGCCCCCTACCAATTAAATGTGCATTCACTTATTTTGAAGCGTACTTTTGTATATGTCTTTGCACTAAAGCACTAAGCGTTGGCGAGTTGTCCATTGTACCGCTTTCTATAAAAATGGTCAAAATCGCGAATTTTTTGCCCGAAATCAACATAACCACAAACAGGCACTATTTTTTTTTTAGCCTGAGGCTTCATTCAATTCACACAAAAGCAAAACATGAAGGGTTATGCAAGCAGGTCTTGAATTAAGATGTAATTACTGGCACTGACCCTGACACTAAACTTCCCCTCATCCGCAAGACTGCCATTGCGGGTGCGTATTATCACAATATTTTTGCTGCAATATAATTAGACAGCCTTGAAATAAATTTGCGCAAGTTCTATGCTATTAAACGCAGTTATCAATTCCTGATATCTCAAATATCTCAAATAATGATGATTTTCCGAACTCAAGAACCTATTTCGAGCATTGAATTAGGAAGGTAGCTTATTGTCCCCCAATTATTCGCAGAGGTCTCCACGGACGTTTCAGTTGCTGGAAACTCATTAAGACTCTCTGGGAGAAAAATATTTTGAGTGGCCGAGAATCGGGTAAATATCCGCATGCCCCCGCCAACATTTTCTCTGCTTTTATTCGTATTAGCATGTTCGCGAAGCACCGTTCTAAAGATAAATATGTTCGAAGTTCGCGCCAGTTGTCCGGCCTTAGCATTTTGGTGGCGCCACCTGCCTCTCTTCCTATACTGCGGCAAAGCAAAGAAAGATAATTTAATGTCGTTTGTGTAAATTGTGCAGACGTGTGAATGGTCACTTCTCTTTCAATGTGGTGTATTCGGACAACCTCGACGTTCAACAATACCTACCTAAGATGGCACTTTACTGTAGGGTTACTTCGGAAGGCATATAAAAAACTAGCTAATAACTGTGTTAAATGAAACTTTCTCGCGTTAATCAACTGTGTCAGACTATTCGCTTTTTTTTCCTTCATAATTTCCGCAGACCTCATTTGGTTTGCTGTAGCAGGATAAAAAGCGCAAAGAAAAAGCATGTCTGTTACAGCTATTTTTCGAATAGTTAGGGCAGAAAGGATTCCTCGCCGTGCGTCAGTATGGCACCCGCTTTTTGGCCACATGTTGGGGTCAAGACCCACAACATCGTATTTATCTTCGTGCGCGTCACTATTGTCATCAACGCTATTATCATTATAATTATCATCTTCATTATCATCGTGGTCTCTCTGATCCGGCTTGAACTACTCTGCAATTCGTGTGAATGTGGTAGCAGTGGCCTTGAAGCCGATTCAAAGCGCGCGTGTAGATGGGTGTTAATGTACTTTGCAAACATTGGAAAACAGAATTGTCATATATTGCACGGGTTTTATTCTTTACATGCTTTTATACACCGGTATAGTGATATTTAGAGGAAGAAAGAAGTAACTACATGGTGAGTCCTGTGCGGTGGTGGGCCGGACAAAAGGGAACGCATGGGGGGTCTGGAGCTGATGTGCTGATACTTGAAGGCGGGGATTTCGTTGATATAACACGGTACACTACCATCAGTATAGCTGGTCGCTCTAACCTGTACCAAAAGTTGTAACATCTAGCAGAAAACCGCTCACAGTGACACCACGGAGGACTTCTGCAGCCGGAGCACGCGGCGCCCGCGGCGCGCCCTAGCGGCGGCGACCGCGGCGAGCTTCTTCTTGTGCAAGTCGTCGGCGCGCAGAACGCACAGCTCGGTGAGGAACACGACACTCGATATGCCGGCGCAGGCGATCCACAGCACGAACACTCCGAACACGTCAGCGAAGGCCAGCGTGGAGGCCGTCTGTTCGGGACCCGACGAGGACGAGGAGCCGCCGCAGCGGCTTACGTCGCCTGTGGCACGGATCCACCAGTAGTCGACCAGGCCAGCTTCCACCAGGCGTCGGATGCTGGGAGTGTGCGGGACCGCGATGAGGGAGAAAACGACATTACCGAATGGACATTAAAGGCTAATTACAGCTTGATGAGGACTCTCAAAATACTCTACAAGAAACCTGTTAATGCTTGTTTCGTGCCAGAAAAATGGTTAATTTGAAACAAAATAAAATTTGATATGTGGTATTTTAACATCCTAAAACCACCATATGATTATGAGAGATGGTGTAGTTCAGGGCTCCGGAAATTTCGACCACCTGGGGTTTTTTAACGTGCACCCAAATCGGAGCACATGGCCTTGTTATGCCAGCAAGTCCTCGTCAAACGTCCGTGCCTCTGAAAAAGGCAATCTGGGTCAAGGCCAGCCCGCAGTCCGCCTGGCGCGATCAACTCGACGGCGTGAACACGCGCGGCGCCCCTCTGGCCCACGTGCATTGAGTCAGCTGCGCACGTGACAGCGAGCCGGCGTCCTCGTGTCTGGTGGTCTGACGCATGGCGCGGCGACCCCATTGGAGGAATCTACCCTGACGACCAGCGGCGCTTCTGATTGGACATTTTGGTTGGACCCGGTGCAAATAAAAGAAGCCCTGCGGTGCGTCGCGATCGGCGGTCCTACGAGAGAGGAGTCCCCATGTCGGAGAGCCGACATGTGTGTGAGTCGGCGGTCTTAGGCGAAAAGTTGACCTATGTATTAGAGAGGAGAGCTCGGCTCTTCGAGTCTCTGTCGGCCCCAGTGCCGAAATTGTAACGCCTCTGTATATGCTGTACATAAACCTTGTTTAACTCACCGTCGTCTCGTCCGCTCGTCTTATCAGCTCTGCGCAGAAGCAGTCGCGGGCTGAGAAACATACGCTACCAAACGGCTGGTGACCTTCCCGGCGGAGTTGAAAGCAGTGGCGCCTTCGGGGCCGTGTTGGCGTCGCCGTCTTTCGCAACAGTGGTGGCTTCGGCGGGATCGGTCCGTCGTTCGCAACAGCCTACAACATTTTCGCCTCCTTTGGAAATGCACCCCGCCGCGGTGGTCTATAGTGGCTAAGGTACCCTACTGCTCACCTGCAAGTCGTGGAATTGAATCCCGGCTGCGGCGACTTCATTTCCGATGGAGGCGGAAATGTTGTAGGCCCGTGTGCTCAGATTTGAGTGCACGTTAAAGAACCCCGGGTGGTCGGAATTTCCTTAGCCGTCCACTAGGGCGTCTCTCGTAATCATATGGTGGTTTTGGGACGTTAAACCCCACATATCAATCAATCAATTCATGCGAAGTGCAGCCGCTGCAGCCGGGATTCGATCCCACGACTTGCGGGTAAAATCAAGTTTCAATTATTCGCATCCGTATTTGGGCATTTCAAATTAGCTACTCTCTCAAGGACTCGTGACGCAACCACTCACTAGAGCCGTCTTAAGCAGACGTTACATCAACTCGTTCCGTTACCTGGCAACATTGCCCCTCTGTCACAAACGACTCCAATTTTCGGATTATCCGCGGGCCCCATCTTTCAAAGAAGGGCGCTTTTGTGTTGGGGGGACGACATCCGGCGACTAACGACCCAACGTGGCGCCGGCTCGTCTTCCCTGCACCGGTGCCGGAAGGGGCACCGGCGATCTAAACAAGGAATATTACTCCCAGATGAGACGGGAGCACATGTACGCCCCTGAGGCGGTTTGAACTGCATCGGAAGAGCAGTTGACGTACAGCCAGCAACAAGTGCGGTCGTCGGTGTCGCGAGTCTCGCGTGGGCGACGAGCATGGAGTGACCCGCGCAACGTATTGAGACGGCTGCAATTCCGGGCACCCTCGTCGTCTACCAAGCAGGCGAGACCTTCAGCGGCACCCGTCAACTCCCTCGAGTCAGCTCAAATTTTTTGCTGACCTACGTGTCTAGACGAAAAAAAAAAGAAACGAGCCCCTTACGGCCATTTAAGCTTTCATTTATTGATAACGAAGTCACGCTGCGGTAGACTATGCCTTCAGGTAGTGTCGAAGGCTTATTGGTCACCAACAGCTCGTAAAGATCACGTGCTACGTGAGACCAGCTGTCTAAAGGAGCATTCCGCTCGCTCCGTGTGGCTACGAACGACGCTAACACTCCCAATGTTGTATGCGCGCGTCTACCCGACGAAGGGTATAGAGGACCACGGCCACCATTGCTCCGTTTGGTATCAGTGCGTTTGTGCGAAGGTTGCAGGTTTTGTCTCTGCCGGCGGCATCTGTTCGGTTTTGTTGACTTTATTTTTTTCGCGTTGATATATTATCAACATTACAGTTTTAAAAAATTACAAATTACATCCCCTATAACCGTTCTTTGGCTTCAGTATTTGCTGGATCTTTATCATTGACTATAACGAAGGCCACGTCAATTACCTCACACTGTCGATATGAACATAACAGCTGTGGGATGTCCAATGCGTGCTAATGAAGTTAAAAAACTTCCTCTCATGAATCCGTGTGCGTTCTCCAACCAATTACTTGTTTATATTCCCGGCGGATATTTGGGTGTGGTAATTAACCACTGTATAGCCATTACATTGCGATGTGTGCTCAACGTCAAGACGTAATTTTTTAAAGGTAGAGTCATGGTTTGGGATGTTCATGAACGTTCATCATAAATACAATGCAACATAACACAACATGGTTAGAATACGGACATGAGATTATGGTCAACGCTTTGTCATTTTCTTCTTGCTGTTCCTATTCCAACTTTTTGCGGTATTTGCTATTCCAAGATGTAATCTTTTTTTTTGCGCTGGCACTAAGCGTCATTATATTTCTGAGGGAACAGCGCTATTCGCCAGGAGTGAACCGAAAGTTGAACGTTATAAGACCGCAATCTAAATGAACAAAGGAAGAAATCATATATCAGGAGGCAATGGTTGATATGAAGAGCTGTATAGATAAATATAAATCGAAGCGTAACTTCAGTGCCATAAGGGTCCATTAACCTCAAGATCGTAATGAAAACTAATTGAAATCGGTTTAATAAATGATGGCGTTATGTACTGTCACGATGCACAACGTAATTGCTTTCCCTCTTTCTTTCTCTATATCTCTGAAAATCCCTCAATATTTTTTTTTCAGTTGTAAATAGCATGCCAGTACTTTTAGACTGGCTAGCAGTTCTGTTTCCGTTTTCTTCCTCTTTCTTTCTTTTTCTTTACTTCTTACTTTTCATTCATCAGTTGACTCTTTAAAGTGGATTCGGTGAATGGGCCAATGCTGGATGATATACACTGAATCTATAAAGCGATGACCAAAACCTTAAACTAAGGTATTTCCAAGTGAACCGAAAGTTCAACGCTAGGGGCTCATCACCATTAACGCCACTTACAAGGAACATTAAATCGGCCAAAGATATTTTCGTATCAGGCTTCTTTCGCAAGAAGTGATAAAAACTGTCTATTTTCAGCGTAAGACGTGAC